>PVJO010004314.1:0-111218 GCA_004026905.1 Hystrix cristata
TTTGGTTCACCATTGTTTTATGAGAATTATGTTGAAGTTTGTAGCTGTAGTTCATTTTAACCACTATGTTTAGTATACTGTGTGTGTATCACAATTCATTTATTCTTGTTGTTTATTTATTTATTTATTTTGGTGCTGGGGATCAAACTCAGAGCCTTGTGCTTGCAAGGCAAGCACTCTAACCACTGAGCTAAATCCCGAGCCCCCATTTATTCTTGTTTGTAAACAGGTTGTTGGAAATTTTGTCATAGTATCGTGTTTCAGTAAGCATTCAATTTGTTTGCTTTTTTTCCTTTTCCATAGGGTTAAGATTCTATATTGCCCGGATTTGATGACTCGAAAAAGACCTCATATGTATGAAAATTCTTTTTTCTTCTGTAACATTTGGTAGTTTAGATAGATATGAAATTCTAGGTTGGAGGGTTTTTCCCCCATATTTATAAAGGCATTGCTCCAATGACTTTAACTTTCTAATGTTGCTGTTCATAAATCTGGGGTTGTTGTAATTCCTGATCCTTTTTGGTTTTCTGCTTTGGCGGGGTGGTACTACTGAGATACATCCTCAGCTCCTCTCCCCTGTTATTTCCCCTAATTTTAATGTGAGACACAGTCTCTATAAGTTGACTAGGCTGGCCTTCAACTTGTGATCCTCCTGCCTTAGCTTCCTGAGTAGTTGGAATTATATGTGTGTGCTATCATGCCTGGCTTTCAGAATTTCTTTATTATAAAATTTTAGAATATTTAGGATAATATACTTTGAGATGACCATTTTTTTCCTTTTTTAAAAATATTACTGGGGTTGAGGATTTAGCTCAGTGGTAGTGCACTTGCCTAGCAAGTGCAAGGCTGAGTTGGATCCCCAGCACTCAAAAAAAAAAAAAGCAATAACCAAACAAAAAAGTTACTATGAAATATTTCAGAAATACAAAGAGGTGTAAATAATAATAAAACAACTGGGTTCCTATCACCTAGCCCAAGAAATAAAACCTCACTAATGCAATTGAACCCAGTTCTTCCCTTCTTTTCAATATGGAAATATATATCTTGCTGTTTGGGTAAATTATTTCTATGTTAGTTTCCTCCTTTCATCTTTTTTTTCCCCCTCTTTTGAGATAGGGTCTTACTATGTAGTCCAGGCTGGCCTTGAACTCCCTTGATCCCTTGGCCTTGATCTTTCTTCAGCCTCCCAAGTGCATATTGGGATTTCAGGTGCTTCCCACCATGCCAAGCTCTCCCTCAGCTTTTATTGTCCCATTCTTTTTACCTGAAATTCTTACTAGTTGTATGTTAGGCCTCCTACTTCATCCTCTGATTTTCTCTTTTTTTTTTTAAGGAGGAAAGATTTGTTTTTGCTCATGGTTTTGGTTTTGGTTCAGTCCATGGTTGCTTGGTCTCACTGCTGTAAGCCTCAGGTGAGGCTGAACATACATCATAGTAGGGAGCATGTGCGGAAGCAAACACACTCACTTCACGGCAGAGAGAGAGCTCTCCCTTTTTCTTTTTGGTTTTCTTTTTGAGATGGATCTTACTATGTTGTCCAGGCTGGTCTGAAACCCCTGGGCTCAAGTTCATTCTCTAATTTTCTTATTTTTCTTTTCCTGTTACATTTTTCTTTGTCCTTTTTTGTTCTGTTTTTTGGGGAGATTCAGCTATCTTCTTTTCCTTTTGTTGATGAATTTCAGCCATAATGTTTTGAATTTGAGAGGTCAGTCTTGTTTTCTGTAGCTTTTTTTTCATTTTTTTCCTGTTATTGTTTTGTGGAGGCAGTATTCTTGTATCTCTCTGATAATAATTATATGTGCTTGAAATTCTCTTTTATCCTCTGAGTTGTGTTTGTTTTGCTTAAGTATTTTGTTTAGTCTTGTTTGTGTTAGATATTTTCTTAAATGTGATCTGGTAATCTGTTCATATTTAAATCGGAGTCAATATAAAACTGACTGTGAACACATAGGTGGGACTTAACAGTTGATGGCTCAGTAGGGAATCTGGATGTGTCATTGCAAGAAAAGCTCTGCATATCACTGTTTAGAGATCTTTTCTGTGGGCTTTTAATTTCTACAGCTAAGAGCCCCTTCCACCCAACACATACACTTTTTTGCCAGGGATTGGAGGATAGAGTAGGTTATATTCTGCTGGAATTCTTGGAGCTGACAAATAGATGGAGTTAAGTGATGAAGGAAGTTTTACTTAATCTCCTGTTCTCAGTATAATGCTTCTGTCTCATGCTTACATCTGATATCGTTGTGTCTGTAGTCATTTGGTTTACTTTCTCCAGAGATTAATAGGGAAAGAAAGGGGTAGGGAGGTAGAATGTAAATAGAGGGGTCTAACCAACCCTTGTACAGATTTTGAACTCATGTCTTTTGTTTTTATTTCCATGCTTTGTTCCCTACCTTCTATGTTACTTATCCTTTCCATGATTCTGTAGCACAGAGTCTGTATAAGCACTCAGAATTTGAAGGTCTCAGTAAGGTGATTCCCCAGTTTACTGTTTGACTTTCAAAATTGTTTTGGTAACTGGTATTTTTCCTCCTGTTCTCCTTCACTTTCTAGGATTTATAGCCTGTCTACCTTAACGTAATAAATAAAAAATAAATCTTGTGCTCAGTCTATTATATTTAGCAATCATTTTCACCTTTTCTCTTTTAATTAATTTTTTGAGGCAGAGTCTCACTGTAGTTCAGGCTGGCCTTGAGCTCACTGTAGTCCTCCTGCCTCAGCCTCCCAAGTGCTGGGATTACAGGCATGCACCACCACGCTCAGCCCTCTTTTTGCATTTTTATTAGTACATATTTACAGTACATAATGATTACATTCATTGTGAAGAGTTGGTATATATAATGTGTCTTAATTATAGCTTTTTTTTCAGTTCTTCCTATTAATCTTAAAACATTAACACAAAAGAAGACTTAAATTGAAAGATACACTATTCTTGGATAAGAAAAATCAATATCAAAATTGTAGTGGTCCTTAAATTATAAATTGAGTGCAATCCCAATGAAATATAAATAGTTGCTTTTTCTGGGACAGCCAAGCTGATTTTGAAGTTTATATGAAAAAATAAAAGGCACGAACAGCCAGAAAAGCACGGAGGACTGCCCTAACAGATATCAGTATATTCTAATTAAGCCACTATGTACTAATTTATGACCACTATTTAGTGAAGTAGAAAAGTAAATCCAGAAATAGATGCAAATTCATAGAGGCATTTGGTATTATAAAAACAAGTATCAGATCATTGGCAAAGAAAAGATAATATTGACATCAGAGTAACTGTTTTGCGTTTGTCTTTGTATTATCACTGTATACTAAATAAATTCCAGATGAAGTCAAAGATTTTGATGTATAAAATAGGGATATAAAAGTAGAAGAATACATGGAAGATGTTCCTTACAGTTTTGAAATGGCAAAACTATGATCCCCCCCAAACCAAAAAACTCTAGAAAAATCAAAAGACAGATTATGAAATTTACAACTCATATCACTGGCAGAGGATTAATTTTCCTAAATTGTAAAAAGCCCTAGAAATGGATAAGAGAAATACTAACAACACAATGTAAAAATAAGGAATATGAGTGAATTTCACAGAAAAAAGTACAAATGGCCCTTTAACTTTTAAAATGATATACAACTTCATTCCTACCAAAAATAGAATTGAAGCTATCAATATGCCAGTTTTTCTTTATTATTAAAAATGCAAAAGTTTGATAATATTCTATCACTGAGATTGTGGGGAAACAGATACTTTCTTGTATTGCTGATGGGAATGAAAGTTTATAAAACCTCTAGAAGATTTTTCAGTCTTTCCATCTTAAATATTCTCACTTGATCCTATTTCCCTTTCTGTCAGTCTAATTTTCACAGCCAACTTCTTGAAGAAATTTTTTACACTTGCTGTCCCCATATGTTCATATCTCCTCAGACCATACAAATTTGGTTTCTGTCCCTGTAATTTCTTTGAATCATCTTTTGATGTCAACAGTGGTATTTTTTGTCTTAATCTTATTGAAAGTCTCAGCAGCAGTTTTAAGCTTTTTGAAATGTTTCCTTCTTAACCTCTCTGACCACTTGACCATTCCTTTTCATTCTGTCTTTTGCCTATGTTATTTTACTTGTGGTTTTTAAATAGAGTCCTTCTCTTTGAGACCTATATTTATTTTCTCTAGTCAGGTTTAAGTCTAATGTTTCCAGTACCGCCAAGGGACTAGGATTTATATCCTCAGTCTAGATCTCTTCTGTTCCAGACTCAGCTGTCTGTCTGTCTCTGTTTCTGTCTCTGTCTCTCACTCTGTCTTTTTATGGGGAGGGTGGTTTGAGACCAGGTCTTACCATGTAGTTCAGGCTGGCCTTGAACTTACTATGTAGCCCAGCCTGGCCTTGAACTCTCCATGATCTCCTGCTTCCGCATCCCAAGTAGCCTAGCCTTTTATCTTTTTAAGGTTATGTAAACCTGCTCTTCTGTGATAAGATGTTGCTATAACAAAATGCCAGCGTTTGGGTACTTTATACAGAAAAGAGGTTCATATTGCTCATAGTTCTGGAAGTTCAAGACCATGACACTGACGTCTGCTCAGCTCCAGTGGGTCCCAGGGTGGATGGTGTTAAAATGGTCAGAGTGTATATGAGTTTGGCAAGGGGCGACATGGGAGAGGGATTCAGAGGATGTGCAAAACTTCCTTATAACAACCCATTCTTTCCGGAACTGAGTACTGTGCCCAATATGGTAATATTCTCTGAGAGTGATACCCTTGTTGACCTAATTCTACTTTCCACTAAACCTCATCTATTAAAGGTCCCATCGCTTTCACCCCTGCCAACTGGCCTAGAACGGAAAGAGATCCTGTTTCCGTCCAGCCCCACCCCTGTGGCTCTGGCCAATCCTGGCACCCTCTGGTGGGTGCGCAGCCGCGTCATGGCTGGGAGGGAATGAGCCTGCCAGTGAGAGGCACGGAAATTTCCCTGTTTCCGGGCGGGAGCAGAGCTTGGGTCTCTCTCCTGCACTGGAGCGACAGCAGAGTCCGAGCTGCCAGGTCGGAGCCATAACAGGACAGGCATTTAAGAAGTTGCTCCTGCTGTTTGACCAAGTGTTGGTTGAAAGGGGTGCAGTTGAAACTGTTACCAAAGGAGGCATTGTGCTTCCAGAAAAATCTCGAAGGAGAGTGCTGTGGGCAACTATAGAAGCTGTGGGATTGGGCTCTAAGGAAAAGGGTGGAGAGATTCAACCAGTTGGTGTGAGAGCTGGAGATAAAGTTCTTCTTCCAGAATATGGAGGCACCAAAGTAGTTCAAGATGACAAGGATTATTTCTTATTTAGGAGATGATGACATTCTTGGAAAATACGTAGAATGATGTAAATCACTGTTGAAAAGGCATCGTACAAAGCTGTCCATTCCACTGAAGTTCTGCAATCTTTCAACGTGTAATAATTTGTTTCTCTTTTATAATAAACTGATGATATTTAAACTTTAAAAAAAAAAATAAAAAGGTCCTGCCATGTCTCAACATCACCATACTAGGACCAAGTTTTCAGCTCACAAGCTTTAAAGGGGAATAAACCATAGCAGGCTTCAAGTATTTGAAGACTGTTGTGTTCCCCTTTTAATCTTTTCAAGCTAAATACTTGCGGAATGCTTTTAGTTTCTTATACTCTTCCTTCAATTTGTATTTATAAGTCCATTGTCATCTTAAATAGTCTCTTTTGAGTGTGCCATAGTGGTAGTTTTTTTTCTTTTTCCCACATTAGGAGATAATACTATATGTGTCATCTCTGCAATGCAGAATGTTTCTCCCTTAGATCAAAATATTCAAGATATAGACAAAATCACCCTAACAAAGAGATGCCATTTATGTGGTTAGGAATATAGAAAAAGT
Organism: Hystrix cristata; assembly: GCA_004026905.1. Classification (NCBI taxonomy): domain Eukaryota; kingdom Metazoa; phylum Chordata; class Mammalia; order Rodentia; family Hystricidae; genus Hystrix; species Hystrix cristata. The sequence continues at coordinate 5,872 of PVJO010004314.1, forward strand.
AGTGAGGTAATGGTAATGAGGCTCAGTGGTATACCCTGAATTCAATGTCCAGTACCAAAAAAGAAGAGGAAAAAGAAAAACTTTTACAAGACAGTCCAGTGTTAACATGATTATGTTCCATGATGTCATCCAGGATTGTAGTTTCCTTCCGTTTTTTAAATTTTGCCATTCCTTCTCTTTGAGCGTGGTTGAGCCCAGCTGTCCATCACTCTGTTCTACCTGCAAAAGAGAGAAAGAAGTGAAGGGCAGAATTTTCCTTATTAAGGCATCTTATGGAAATTGCATATGTAATTTATGGTAACATCCTGTTGGCAAGAACTTAGTCACAGCCTACCCCTAGTTGACAGAGTGTGTAGCTCATTGGCCATATGCCCAGGAAGTTTTCTCACAAAGAAAGAAGAAAGATGAAATACTTAGGGATAATTAGTAGTTTGCTTGTTTGGCACAGTTTCACACAATTGGTGAATTTGTGGTCATAAACGCTGTTCTCCTTCTAACTTGTGTTGCTCACTGTTTAAATGTATCATAAACATTTGCATTTACTAAAGATTTTAATGCCATAACAGACATAGCTCTTTTCCATGATGTCATCCAGGATTCTGATTGTCTTCTGTCTTTGAAGTTTTTGCCAAAATCAGTAGCTCTTCTTCCTCTTCTTTCCCCCAGAGTTTAAAAGTTGGTTACTTTATTTCTAGCCTTAGCACCCATAAATTCAGTAAATGTTTATTACCACATACCGGGCACTTTGTATTACAGATACACAGTAGTGAATAATACAGAATATTCCATTTCACAGTTTATACTCAATTATATTGTGATTTCTTTTGTTAGTGGTTTAAATTGGGAGTTGGTAAAATTTTTCTACAAAGGACCTAAAGGTAAATATTTTGGGTTCTGAGGGCCATATTATCTCTAGCCCAAGTACTTACTACTAAAACTCTGCCATTGTAGTATAAATTAATGGCATTTCCAGTAAAACTTTGACAGTCCTAGGTTTGGTCTGTGGGTTTTAGTTTGCCAACCCCTGGTCTAAATTAACAGCATGTTTCCTTTATCGGTTATTGGTCAATCTCTTTTAACCTAGTTTTTCCATGAAAATATGTTTCACTGGGGTGATTACTGCCTTTCTAGTCAGCCAGGTTTTTTTTTTTTTTTTTTTTTTAGGACAGTCCTTAAGGTCTCAACCATTTATTGAAGTGTTATTCTTATATCAGCAACATCATTATTATTGTACTGGAGATTAACGTAGGACCTTTGCACTGTGCTATATCCCCAGCCTGAGACAGGGTCTTGCTGAGTTACTGAATTGCCCACGCTGGGCTTGAACTACCATCCTCACTGAGTTGCCTCAGTCTCCCAGAATGTTGGGATTACGAGGCCATATGCCGCCATGCCTAGCACATTTTTTTAATTGTTTCATCATTCTTTTCTCTCTCCATCTTGCTCTGTTACCTAGGCTGTTCTCACTCGATCCTCCCACTTTATCCTCTTGTGGGTGGGAACTGAAGGTGTGTACCACTGCACCCAGCTCTTTCACAGTTTCTGAAGCTGACTCTTATCCTCAGATATCCATTTTTCCTTCAGGACAAAATGCTCCTTTGTTTATATTCTTTCCCTCAAGTCTTATTCAGTTTAAAATTTATACTTTATACATAATTCCCAAATCTGTGCCCCAGTCTTTCCTTTTTTAAATCAGATGATAACTCCAAATCAAACTTCTTTAAAACCTATACATTTAGCATACTATACTTCATTTCTTTGTGTTTGAAACCTTGTTTTTATTTCTTCTCTTCAGTCTATTTAATCCATGCTCAATTGTAAATGGAGGTTATAAAGGTACACAATAACACATGAAAACTTGTGGAGGCAGCACAGATTATAAAGTGGGATTTCTTTTAGCATAGTAGATCGAGGGACTTTGTCAGCCATGAAAAGGATTTTCAGCCTGATATTGTAGGTAATATGGAGCTGCTAGAGAATTTTAAAACAGGAAGATCGAAAGGCAAAATGTCTTCCTAAAGAGATATTTGTAGGTGGTACCCAAGGATGACTCTTGGGTATGGGAATCCTGAAGCAAAAATACTAGTTAAGAGGTTTTTGAAATTAGGTGAGAAATAACAGTTTCCTGAATTAAGGCAGTGTTAGTCCTCACTTCAGCAGCACATACACTGAATTAAGGCAGTGGTATGGTAGATTTAGAAGATAGATCTTAATACTTAAAGGATTAGGACAAAGTCTTCGTAAATTCCTAATTTGAGAATTGAGAAAATGATTATCATTAGCTAGTGAAGCAGCTACAAAAGGAGAAAAAGGTGACTCCTGACTAGAAGAGGATTTTATAACACAGTTCAGTTTTATAGGTATTGCATGTGAGAGTGTGAGTTGTCCAAGAGGCAGTTGTATGGAAAGGTCTGTTGCTGAGGAACATTTTTAATTTAGAGAAACAGATATGGAATGTAGCAGAGTACAACAGGTGGTAGTTAAATATGTATTTTAATTGAAACTGCTCACAGATAATGTGTTGAATGAAAAATAGGCCAACCCTCATAACCACATTTTGGAGAGAAAGACCTCAGGAGGGGAAGTCAGGGGAAGTGACAGAAGTATCCCTTGACTTTGGCTGCGAGGAGGTCCTTAGTGATTGGTTTCAGGGGACGGGTCTGGATAGAAACCTGATTGTGATGACATGAAAGTGAGTAAAAGGTGAGGTGGAAGTGACAGAAAGTAGAAGCAGGTATTATAGGAGTAGGATTCTGATGTGGAAGAGCTACAGTATATTAGTATTTTTGATGGCAGGTTATAGAACATTGAATTTAAAAATGGGTTCAAATGATAAAAAGGATTTCTTGGCTCATCAAATGGAAAAGTCCAGAGAGGTAGGGCTGATGGTTAGAATGGCGTGGGCTTTTCAGGCAGGGGTGATGTGAGGACTGGGGGTTATGAATGTGTCTGAAAGAGGAATAAACCTGGAGATCTAGGTTAGATGTGAAAGGAACTCAAAGCAGGAAGAGGCTGATACTTAGCAAAAAACACTAGTAAAGTCAACTCAGAGGTCTAATTTAGTGTAAAGGACTAGAACAGAAAGGTTGTGGTTTTCTTTTTTTCTTTTTTTTTTTTTCTTTGGTTTTTTTGAGACAGGGTCTCTAATATAGGCTGGGCTTGGACTCACTATGTAGCCTAGGCTGGCCTCGAACTCAAGACGATCCTCCTGCCCCAGCCACTCAAATCCTGGAATTATAGATGTGTACCACCATGCCTGGCTGGTTGTGGTTTGCTGATAAGGCCTCTCTCTAGCTGTGTTAATTTAGCACAGTTTTCCAAATAGGCCTTATACATTGTATGTTTTATAATCCTAGTGTTTAGTTGTAGGCACATTTATTTACTTGATGGCTTTTCTGCCACTAAGAAAAAAATGCAACATTAATTTTTGGCGCTCTGAATACCACATTGATATTCACACAAAAGTACAAACCTGGGCTGGGGATTTAGCTAAGTGGTAGAGAACTTGCCTAGCAAGCACAAGGCCCTGAGTTCCATCCCCACGACCCCAATTAAAAAAAAACAAAAAACAAAAACAAAAGTGCAAACCTGAAGATACTTGAGAGGCTTTCATTGTGTGTAGATGAAAATAAAACTTGTTGACCTTGACAAAATTATGAGGTCATAAAAGTTTCCTGTCTTTTGTAATATACTCATCCTCTCTTCTTTTGTTTTTTTCTCTTCTCCTTTTAGGTTTAATTTTTCTTTGCAGATAGGAAAAGATGCGTTATATTTATTTATGTTGCATATTAATTGTCCTAGGTGGCTGCATTTTTAAAGTTTTTTTTTTTTAAGTTTAGGGCCGTTGACTTTGAATTTGGTAGATTTGAAGTAGTGTGATAGAAAAATATTAATTCAAAGCAATGTGAATTTCTTCAAATTAATAAGGCATTAAGAGTCTCATAATTTAAAATCTCACAGGCTAAGTACATTGAAAAACACCATATGGTTATATACTTCATAAGCTCTTAAATTTTGGAGCTTTAAAATATAATAGGTCTTTCAGGTGTTCTCATAGAATGCCGTAACCTGCACTGACTGAAAGGTTTTCTTTGCAAAAGAATTTCTGATAACTGGGAATGCTCAGGGAGATGTTTGGGGGAAATTGATCTTTCTTATTACCCCTGAAAGCATATGATTCATAGAACTAGTATTAAAGGTTAAGCCTGCTTTAGTCATTTTAGGGTACTTGGCTTAGAAAGGTTAAAATAATGATTAGAAAAGCTTCCTTTCATCCTTATTTCTGTACCCCATGATGATCTTCTTTCCCATGTTGTGGGGCGGTGTTGGGGATTGAACTCAGGGTCGTGAGCTTGGTACGCAAGCGCTTTACTACTTGAGCTAAATCTCCAACCCCTCCCCTGGCTTTTTTTGGCGTGATAATCACACAAACCTACTGAAGGCTGTGCGTACAAGTATGTACAAGATAAGGAATGGGGATGTGGATCAGTGGTAGAGTACGTACCTTTCTGGGTAGTTGCTGGTTAAAGTCATGTAAAGTGATCTTAGGGGAAGAATTTATGGGAAATTAAGAAATTGCCACCATATGACAGATAGATCTAAGACTCTTTTTTCTGCGTATATGCTCAGGTGGTGTTAAATTTAAAAACAGTTGATTCTAAAAATGCTGCTGAAGCGCTAATAATGAAGAATTATGTGAAAAAACTACTGAACAATCATTTATGTAAGCTGTTTTCTATTAAGGCAAAATAGACGGCATTTAAAACAGTAAGACATGCTTCTTAAAATTGTTTTTGAATATTCAACAGAATATTCAATGTTACCTTTGTATGTTAGACTTTTCAATTTAATTCATATCTTAACTGAAGTAGAAAATTCTACGAGGTTGAAATCCTGCTTAGAATCCAGCCTTTTAAATCTTGTCCATTTGTATGCATAGCAGTCCATCTCTACCCTTTGGAAAAATTCATTCTAAATTGGAAGTTGGATGAGATAACACACATGAAATGATTAAAGGAATAATATGTGATCATATGGAATCATTTAGTGGATTCTATTTATTTATTTATTTATTTTTGCACATTAACACTGGTTTACTGTCCAATGACAGGCTAGTCTGATGGAACCAGGCAGGGACACTGGCAGGGTTAGGCAGAAGTGTCAAAAAGTTGATCGATCATGTTGCCCACCTGCTCCACGTGGTACTTGATGTACTTTTCAGGGTTCTTGGTGAAGGGCACACTGCTGTACCTGTACAGGAAGGCCCCATAGGTCTCCTTGACAATGTTTTTCTGGGCCTGGTGAATCTTGTCCCTCTGCTCTGTGTCTGGAATAGCCCAGGCCTTCTGGATCTTACACAGTTCTTCAAGGCCATCATTGAAGCCCTTAAAATGCTCCTTGATCATCTGTCGCTCCTTATCCCGAAGCCTCATTCCAGGCTGGAACACAGGAAGATTATTTTCTGAGATGTACCCAGTCACCTTTAACCAACTGCGCTGGTAGGTCTGGATCTGATGCTCGATGTGCTCCTGGTAGGAGCACTCAGCAGTCTTCTGGGTCACAGCCACCAGCTGGATCAACTCAGACTTCTCCAGGGACTTGAGGATGTAGTTGTAGTTGTTGTGCAGGAAGATGGCGCTCAGTGCTCGTTCTTCATACACGTTGGACTTGCTTAGCCAATTCAGCTGCAGGTTGCCCAGGACTTTACCGATGTAGGTGCTCAGCAGTCGCTTTATAAACTCAGAGCTGTAGCTGGTGGCTGAAGAACTGGTCTCTTGGGAGGCCAGCATGGCAACCACTGTCTCCTGGAAGTCCAAAAGCTGCTGCAGGAAGAGGATGGCGTTGCTGGTGAGCTCGTGCACAGTGCCATCCTTGGGCATATTGTATTCCTTGTCTGGATCATTCTTGCTGTTGTCTGCAAAGTCCTCCAGAGCTTTGGCTTCGATGGTTTCCATGGAGGTGATGAGGCCAGGTAGCTTGTTCTTGGTGCTGCTGGCTGTGGCTTGGTCTGCTTGAGGTGCCGCAGGATGGGGAAAACTGTGAGTACCATGGAGAAGTCATGGCGAATGATGGCCTTCCGGGCAGTGGACACAATGTTCTCTCCCTCGAGCATCAGCCCATTCAGTGCATCCTGTATCAAGGAGTCAAAGGTTTTCTTCTGGTGGCGCTCAGGGATGATGTCTGTCAGCAGTTGGTACTCGCTCTGGGCCAGCTTGACGAAGGCACTGACACAGTGAATGTAGGCATCGGTCTCCACGTCTAGCATGTCATCTCTCCCGGCCAGTGGCCTGTGCTTGTTGTTCAGGGCCTCTGACAGGTGCTTAACTCAGAAATCATGCTCATGACCTTCCAGAGGAATGAAGTTAGAGCCCCCCTTTATCCCATCTACACAATGCTGGGAATACTGTTTCAGAAGGTTCTGAGCCTTACGGATCGTCCCTGGCTGCTTGATTGGCTTCTTGGTGGGTGTGTCCTTCCTCTTGTTGGGGATGGCAGGGGAGTAGGGAACCCCTGAGGAAGAACTACTCTTCCGGAAATGCTCTTTTAGGCCCTTGATGGAGTGGTCCAACTGGCTGGAGTGTATCTGATAGTAGACATTCATGAAATCTTGGTTGCGGCCATACTTCACGAGCCAGAGGGCAATGCGGACCACATCTTGGAGCACGCTTTCAGGCAGGTGCTCTAGGGCCACGTCCTCCTGGACCTCCAGCTCCTCGTCGCCACTGATGAGGTCCAGGATGAGCACAGGGGAGATGACCTTACTGTGCCAGGTCATCAGGCTGCAGTACCCCGACTCCAGTGACTCCTTCCCCAGCTCAAACAGAAGTTTCACTTTGTTGAGCTCTGGGCTGTCTGGGCTATTGTCCTGAAATGCTCCACAGCCTTCTGAATCTTGGCCATGCTTCCCAGGTACTCCTCCAACCGATCTGTGGGGCTTTCCCTGATGATCTTCTCAGTGTCACTAGCTACATGGTAGTAGCTAATGACATGGTCCAGGCAAGACAGCATCTTCTCAACATTCTCCTGGAGTCGTTGCAGATTCTCTGTTTCCTTCTGCACAGGGATGATGGAGTTCTCCAGCTTCATAAGGCGGCTCTCAAAGGATGACAGGATAGACACCATGTTCTTGGTGAGCTGGTCGCTATTCTCCCGGCTGTCTCGGGTGAAGGACAGTCTGGACTGCCCTTCCAGGAGAAGGACTCCTCCTCTTGCTTCAGCTTGTCTTCAATGTCCCGCCGCCAGGCGGATGCCTCTTGTGGGAGAATCATCGCTCTGAGGCCTACAGTGCCCACTCTCCAGTATCATTACTTGGAGCCCCACCTAGCGGATCCTATTTAAATGCTAGATAGGATGCTAGGCTGCTCTGGCCTGCAGATATGTAAGATATCCTGAATTCACTAGAAAGTTGATAAAAGTTGAGTAATCTAATACTAAAAAGTTTTTTGATTTTGGAGCAGTGCAGATTTTGAATTTTTGTATTAGTGATATTTAATGAGTAAAGTCTACGCAAATTTTCCTAAATCTGAAGAAATAAAAAAAATCAAAAATATTTCTGTTTCTGAGGGGTTCTCAATCTTTAAAGAGTAATTTATGTGTATTTACAGGTAATATTGTACTTCAGAAAAGGGAAAGATAGTGGAGGATTACCAGGAACACTGCTGGGAAAAAAGAAATCTTGACCTGACCTTTGAAAGATGGTTAAGATTTGGGTTAACAGAAAAGAGAACGAAAAAAATCATTGGAGATACAAATATGCTTGGTATAAATTGAACAGAGGAAGAGATCAGCTGGCCTGAAGTAAAGACTCTTATTTGGAAGTAATAGGAGATTTAATTTGATAAAAAGTCAGCTTGCTATCTGGCCTAAAGTGAAGACTTCCAAGCTGGGAAGTACACAGTGAATATGGAAGATTTATTTGACTTTGGTCTTTTTTTTTTTTTTTTTTTTTTACTTCTACCCAACCAGTTTCACTGTTCTCTTAGACTGCTTTTTCCCCCAGATAAAGATCTCACTAGAAAGTATTTTCGAAGTTCAACAATCATCATTCTTAGAGAAGTTTATCTTAATATCTTCAGTGTTTTTTTGAGATATTGGAACTCTAGGCTGACTTGCAAATTGAAATTTCTTATTGCGGCACATATCAGACTAATATATGTGTCAGTGGGCTTGGGTGCCTCTGTATAACTATTAATTATCCAAGGTACTGACCATTGAGTTCTTTGTATGTAGAAGAAACAGTAATATTGGAAGCAGTACCCTGTTTGGTTCTTTAATTATTGTGCATTTCTGTCCTTTTTCTGTGCCTTTTTCATTTTATCTCAGGTCAACAGGACATACTGTTGTGGTACCTACCGAGCAGGTCCTATGCGGCAGATAAGTCTTGTTGGAGCAGTAGATGAAGAAGTTGGTGATTATTTCCCAGAGTTCCTTGATATGTTAGAAGAATCACCATTTCTGAAAGTGAGTGTTAATTCAGAGTATTCAAGTTCTGATCATTAATTAAATACTTTATATGAAAATGTTAAGCTAACCTTGCCTATTAAATTCTATGCAGTGTTTTGAATAGAAATGTTTAGAAAAATGTTGATACAAAGTACTATTTTTACTGTAAATTACTATGCAATATGGTGTTTATTTCTTTATATGCATGCAGAAAAAAGGTTTTTAGAACTTTTATTTGGACGGTGAGGGGTTAACTTGTAAATAAACTAAACATTTAAAAAAAATTCATCTAACTTGTAGATGACTCTGCCCTGGGGCACACTTTCTAGCCTCCGACTACAGTGTAGGTCCCAGAGTGATGATGGGCCTATAATGTGGGTAAGGCCAGGAGAACAGATGATTCCTACAGCAGATATGCCAAAGTCACCCTTCAAAAGACGACGGTAAGCATGCATTTTTCTAAAATACACAAAACCATTTTTTTTAAGTTGGTTGCTTATAAAAACGATTGCAGTTTGAGCACAGTTTGAAAACCACTTGTCTTGATTATTTGAAGCCTTTCCTTAAGTAAACCTTCTAGTTGTCAGTTCCTCAGTCAAGATCATTTAATATATAGTTATCAGGGTGAGACGTTGTCCTAAAACCAAAATATAATCTAAAAACCAAATTTAACCTTTATTTCTTTTCTTAAAACCTGAGTCCTAACTGCCTGCAGGATAAAAGTTCAAATTTTTTAGTGTGTTCTATAAAAATCTTTTATAATCTAGCCCCAATGGTACCTCTATGTCTACTTTTAGTCCTTTCCATCCATACTAAATTGAGTTTCTAAACCATGATCTCTCATTATTACCCTTTGCTTTTACACTATGCATTTTACTTAAAATTGAATTCCTCTTCCCCATCTTCCTCTCTACCTAGCAAACTCTTAATAAATTTTCAAAACTTATCATCGATGTCATCTCCTTTTTGAAGCTTTTCTTTGTTCCCTTAGACCAGTCATGGTGAACCTTTTAGAGACGAGTTCCCAAACTGCAGCCCAGAACCCACTTATTTATCGCAAATTGCCAACACTGCATTTAAACCTGAATATTGAGGTTTTAGTTCAGAAAAAACAACTCATACATTAACATCCTTTGTCTTAAAAAAAACAAATAGCATATATGCCATTGGTTTGCCACCACTGTCTTAGACAATTGGTTTCTTCTTTGTGCTTCTGCAAAATTTTTTATTAATGATCTGTTTACATGTTTTTATTACTGAATTTTGATCTCCTTGAGTATGGGGGCTGTTTTATTCATCTGTATCCTCATAACAGTAGGTAACCATTATGGGCTGAGTGCAACTCTTAATGTGCAATCCACTACAGAGCTTTGGCAGTTTGTATCATGGCAACATACAAGGTTGACAAATATGATGAATGTTTACAACCTTTCAAAAATTTATCAAGATAAAAGACGCTTTGTCATTGAACATGTTTATCCCGTCATTCTTGCGAGTTTCTGAAACATTTCTGGAAGTCCTCTTTCTGAGCATCTTTATAAAGTGTGACCAAAAATATGGTAAATGCTGTTTCTAAGTGCCATTCAACAGAAAGACAGGCCCGTGAGGACATTACAGTGTGTCCTCACCTACCTTGTTCACTGGATCTGGTACTGTTTAGTTTCTGACTTTTCCCCAAAGTCAAAATGACCATGAAAGGTAAACATTTTGAATCAGTTTGGGACATCAAGACAGCCAGGACAGTACAACTATAGAAAAATTACTTCTGGAACTGCTTCAGAAAATGGCAAGAAGGACAAGATAAAAGTGTTTAAAGTGAGAGGGATTATTTTGAGGGGGATTAATGGCAATGTGTCTTTTACTACAATAAATTAAAAATAATTAAACACTATTTTTAATCATACTTAATTTTTTTGTGTTTCATGCACATGAAGCATGTAGATTGACTCACTTAGTATTTTGAAAATTTTTTTTAATGAGACTGAAATTGACTTATCAATTTAGGCTATCGAAATAGCAAATTAAAACAGGTGCCTGAAAGAATTTTAATTGACTGGTCTAAACCTTAATAATTAAAACTCGTAGGAGAATGATACTTGAGCTAAGTATAGAATAACATTAGGTACCTAAGGTGATATGTGAAAATACTGTCTGAAAACTATGTATGTATGAACCTAGTAGTTAATCAAACTATGTATGTATTAACCTAGTAGTTAATCAAAACTTTTGTACATTCCTAGACCACAGCAGTTTTTATACTTGATGATGATGCAGTTTGAAATTTTACTAAATTCATAAGTACTGTGTGCATTTTTATTGTATATTTCTGAAAAAGAAATGACCATTATTTGGTGATTATTAGAAACTGAAGAAAATAGAAAAGAGTAAAAGGGCCAACATACCAGCCATAATCGCATGCAGTTATGCACTAATTAACCCAATTTTAGTCTATATATATTCATATTATTAGTTTTCTTTGTAAAAAAAATGAACTTATTCTTTACATTATGTGTACATTAAAAGTTGAGAATTTTTCCCTTTAGGTTAGTATATTAAGATAGTTTCTAAATGACTGTGTAGTTTCGCTCTATGATTCTATCAAGATTTATTTAACTAATTCTTCTTTGGCATAAATTGTTTCCAGTTTTTCAGTGTAAACAGTATTTGGATAAACATGATGGTGTGCTGGAACCAGTTCGTATCTCCTCACATAGGCCATTATTAGCATTACCTTCCAATTCTACATTGAATAATGTCACAGTAGTACCTGAAAATTGACCATGTTGGAAATATTCACCATATTTCCCTGAAAGTAAGGCCTAACTGGAAAATAAGCCCCAGTTAAGATCATCAGCCAGACACATTTAGTATGTCCATTCTAACACACAATGGACATGAATTATAAAATAATAGTATATAAACAATAATATTGGCATTAATACTTAGAATAAATGATAATATAAATTCTAATTAAGTATTTGTAAATATCCAACCAGCACCTTTGGACAAGAGGTAAATGCCTATGTAAGCAGATGAACTCGAGACTGACTGCCAAATGACCAATCAGAGTACAGGCACAGTGTGCAAATAATGTGTGTGCTTGATAATGAATGGACGTGGTTGTGTCTCATATGAATCTTTGTAATTCAATATGTTGCATGTTGTAATGATGCACTATGAACAGGCTACATGGACAAGAAATTCAGGCAGGAATTCAGGGTTTAGAGAGTTAGGATGATGTTATTGAAGATGATGATGTGATTGTATTTGAATAAATGTAGATTGTTGTACATGAAAAAAGTAAGACAGCCCCTGAAAATAAGCCCTATTGTGTCTTCTGGTGCAAAAATTAATATAAGACCTGGTCTTATTTTTGGAGAAATACAGTATACTACAAAAATCAGCAAATCAATTACAAATTGGCTGTCTTCCCCTCTCCACAGTCAGGTGTTAAACATGTATATCATATTGGTGATTATAGATGGATTGATGGATGATGGTTGGTAAATATATATCTTTATGCATATGAGTGTTTGTTTTCTTAGTAGAAATTCCTAAAAGCTCAAAGTATAAATCTGCCCTCCCTCACCTACTTCTTTCTAGTACTGGAGATTGAACTCAGGGCCTTGCACATGTTAAGCAAGTGTTCTACCACTAAACTACATCTCCATCCCTTTTCAATTTTTATTTTGAGATAGGGTCTTGCAAATGGCCCAGGCTAGCCTCTACCTTGTGATCCTCCTGCCTCAGCCTCCCAAGTCAGCTGCAATTACAGGTGTGCACCAATACCCCAACTCAAAGAATGCACATTTTTAATAGACTTCCAGAAGTATATTAATTTATATTCCCACTCCTATAGTAAGAGAGTGCCCCTTTGCTCTTACCTTCCACTAACATTCTTAACTTTTGTTGAACTGATTGGACAAAAACACCTTTTAATTTGCTTTTCTTTGTTACTAATTCTTTGGTGAGTCCCTTTTAATTTCCTTTGTCTGCATTTCTATTGGGTGTTGGTATTTTGGTAAAAATTCTAGGTATGTTATAATTATTAGCCCTTTGTTTTTCTTATGTTGCAAGTTTTTCTATTTTTTATTTTTAGCGCTTTTGTTTTTCGCTCATGGTTGTTTTGTTGATATGTAGTCAGATTCCTCTGAAGTTTCTCCTTTAGTAGAGGCCTGGAAAGACCTTCGTCTAGTATTATAAATCATTCAATCTACATTTTCTCTCAGTATTTCCATAACTTCAGTATTTATATACTTAATCTGCATGAAATTGGTTTCTGAATAGAGGAAGAAGGAAGGGATGTAACATTTTTTCTAAGGTGGTTAAACAGCTGGACCAATGTCATTATTTCTTCACTAATTTGAAGTGCCATCAAGTTTTACCTCTCTTGGGATTGAGTATTCTTAAGTGAGGCATTTAAAAGCACTTTGAATTAGAGTAATGAATCAGGACATAAATACAGATGTTGCCTTTTTGTGTTAAAAGTTCTTGTTACTGAAAATTGTGAAAGTGATGTGAGAAGCTGTTCAGTTATCAAGGGCACTGTTATTGAAGATTATCTTTGGATTTACGAGTTCTTAAAGAAACACACAGACAGACAAGTTTAAGAAAAACTAATTAGCATAATAGGGCTGATAAAGAAAAATGCTGCCTGTCATTCCCTCCCAGAGATAAACATATTTTTTCTATAGGCAAAAGCCATTTGTTTATAATGCCTTTTTATTTCTTGAAAGGCTTTGACAAAGTATTGATTTCTTGATAGGATAGATGGGTATTCCATCCTCTCATCTAACTGGCCCCAACAATACCCTTTTCCGCCTAATTGTACTTAAGCACCATTGAGGTTAATTCATAACCTGTTTTAATATCACAATTAGGTCTTTTTTTTTTTTTTTTTTTTTTTTTTTTTTTTTTTTTTTTTTTTTTTTTTTTTTTTTTTTTTTTTTTTTTTTTTTTTTTTTTTGAGATGGTGTCTTGCTATGTAGTCCAGGCTGGCCTTGAATTCTTGGTGATCCTCCTGCTTCAGCCTGTGAAGTACTGGAATTACAGGCATGCATCACCACACCTAACAAGATGGGATACTTTCTTCTGAAACTACAATGACTTTCTTATCTATTTGGCTTTCTTACATAAAATCTCGTTATTTTATTTTGTTACTATTTTGGGGGAGTGTTAGCAGTTGCTTTACATTCTGTTTCTTTATATGTCCTAAATTCTTTTTTTTTTTTGTTTTGTTTTGTTTTTTTCTTTATTCTTTTTTGGTACAAGAAATTGAACTAAGGGCTTTGCACTTGCTAGGCAGATATTGTACTGCTGAGCTGCATCTCTGGACCTATATCCTCAGCTCTTTCCAGAATTATATTCTGTCTGCTCTAACATATCAGTTGTCATTTTTTTTTAATATTTTAGCTGACACATAATAATTGCATATCTATATGGTACAGTGTGATAATTGCATGTATACAGTGTGTAATGATCAAATCAGAAATCAGCATTTCCATCTCCTCAGACATTTGTCATTTCTTTGTGTTGAGAACTTTCAAGCTCTGTTAGTTATTTGAAATATACAATAAATTTTTGTGAACTATAGTGTCACCTGCTGAACTGTCGAACACTAGAACATACTCGTCCTAACTGTGTTTTGATACTTACTATTCCCTCTCCCTACTAACCTTCCCATCCTCTAGTGGCCACTGTGCTACTCTCTACTTGGAGATCAACTTTTTTAGTGTCCACAAAGCACATCAGTTGTTTATATGAAAATCTTTTGGCGCTCTCTGTTCCCCTACTTCGGTGTGGAAGGCATATTTCACAATTATCAACCTGGAATTTCTCATTTAATGCTTTCTGTCATTAACCTATGGTTTTTGTCTCCTAGGTTTATTTCCTTCCTTTGCTTGAGCACATTCTCAAGTAATATTCTAGAAAAGGAAGGTATTCTGAAAGGTGTATATCTGAAAATTTTTCTGTCTTTAAATGTGATTATAGCTTAATTGGAATCCAGAGGCTGTATTTTTCTTTAGTATTTTTAGCATTGTTTTAATGTCTTTTTTCATCTAATACTACTTCTGAGAAGTATTAATCCAGTGTAATTTTTGTCCTTTTTTTATGTAATTGGTTTTATTTTTCCCTTTGTTTGAAAAACTATAGACTCCTCTGCTGCAAATAGTCTGCAATTTCACAATATGTCTTGGTTTGGGTCTTTGCTTTTTATTCTCATTTTAAAGTCATTTTTATTGTGTGCTGGACCTCTTATATTTAAAGATTGATGTCTCTTTTCCTTTCTGAGAATTTTTCTTAATTGATTTGGTAAGTTCTGTATTCATCCTCTCTCTCTCTCTCTCTCTCTCTCTCTCTCTCTCTCTCTCCCTCTCTCTCCCTCTCTCTCTCTGCTTGTTTCTGAGACGGTGTCTCGCTGTACAGTTCAGGCTGGTCTCAAACTTGTGGCAATCTTTTTGCCTCAGCCTCCCAAGTGCTGGGATTACAGGCATGCACCACCACACCTGAGTTTTTTTCCTTAACTATTTTCTATTAATTAATAGACCTTGATTTATCTTCCCTGTGTTGCTTTTTGCTTTTTGTTTAGGAATATTTAACTTTTGTCTTCTAACCTTTCTTTTGAATTTTTAAATTTAAGCATTATTTATTTTAATCGTTTATTAGTCTGTTATCTTCAGATAATTGCTAATTCTTGGGTGACCCATTCACATTGTGGAATAAAACATTGGGTTTATGGAAAGTTCTATTTATATTTTAGTGAAGCTTATTTTCACTTGAAAGAGGCATGGAAGTGGGCATTAAATGATATGTCCTGATGTTAGAGGATTACATTAATTATATTCGTATGGCAAATTCAGTGTGTTTAGAGAAGAACATGGAGGTTCTTTGGCTGACATTTTATCAGGATGGTTTTGGCTATAAGCTACAAAAATTTGGATTCAAAGTAGTTCATAAAATATTACCCTATATAATAAGTCTAGAGAGGTTGGCTCTAGGCACAATAGCTCAATACTGACATCAGAGAACCAAGCCCTTTCAATTTTTTTGCTTTATCATTCTGTTTGTCTAGGCTCTGTACTCACATTGGTTCCTTTGCATTTGCTGGATGGTTGTAGAGTTCTAAGCATCACATCTGGATCTGGTTATATCTCATTGAAGAGACTGTCTTTTCTTATACTTCTTTCTTAAAATCATGATAACATGATTTCCTTTTATGTTATCAACTAAAATCGGTTCATGTCCTTTCCTAAATTAGTTACAGACAAGAGTAGTGAGTTTCATCAGAACTCATCTAGATCTATCTCTGAAGCTTGTGAATGAGGTCACATGTGGAGTAGGATCAGATATGTAATGAAAATCAGAATCTTGTCAGGAAAATAAAGGGATAGAATAGATGGTGGGTGTAGCCAATCCACTCCTTGGGACTTAGTCCCTGCCTGTCTAGTTTACTTGGAGAATTTGACTTCAGTTCCCCTTTTGTCAGCCATACTTTCTGTCCCTTATCGTTATTGTGCCTGATCTTTTTTTTTTTTTTTTTTTGACTCAGGTTTCTCCAGAGTTCATTGAGTAGGTCTGCTTCCTTTTTGGCTGTTGATCCCTTTTTCTATATTCTAGGCCTCTATAGCTTTCTTTCCCAGTTTTATTAGTCTAAGATGTGTCATCATTTTTAATCGTGTAGAAGTTTGTTGATACTTCTGTTTACTAATTTATTCCTTTTATTGTTTCGGGTTTTTTGGGTGCTAGAGATTGAACTTGGGGCCTTGTGCTTGCTAGGCAAGCACTCCACCACTGAACTAAATTTCTAACCCTTTGTTTCTTATTCCTTTACTATCATTGTCAGATGGTGATAGGTAGAAATTTTGGGGCACATACAAAGGCAGAATATAATAAACTCTCATGCCTTCAGTATCAATAGTTAACTCATGATCAATTCTATTTCATCTGTAGTCCTTCCATCCCTTCTAATCTGTCCTGCTCCCAATATTAGTTTTAAGCCTTTTACTTTCATTTTAATGCAGAAGGAGATTATATGGATGTTTAGTTCTCCTTTTTTTTTTTTTGGTGAGGGAGGGCAGTTCTTTTGAGACAGGGTCATGCTGTGTTGTTCAGGCTGGCCTTAAACTCACTATACAGCCTAGGCTGGCCTCAGACTTGTGGTAGTCCCCCTGCTTTGGCCTCCCAAGTGCTGGGATTACAGGCATGCACCACCATGCTGGCAAATTGGCTTTTTTTTGGTAGGGGCAGGGCTCCTTCTTGAATCATAGGATTAGTAGAATGTTTCGAGAGCTGGAAATGAGAGTGATTGAGGTGAGGGTAAAGAAGCATACAGCCTTAAACTTTGAATTATACTTTATGTTGCTAGACAACCAGATGTTTTATATATTTAACACTGTATTTGAGTATAATCAAAAGATACAACTTCTACTTTATTGTGGTCTACAGGAAAAGGAAAGAAATCATGTTGATCATTACAGTATGGCATGTTAAGGGCTAATGAGCATAACCATTATATTCTCAGCTGTCATCTTATTTAAATCTGCTTTTAACAGACCTTGTCCTATGCTGTTAAATTTTTAAAATTTGTTTCTTAACCTCATTGCTTTCCTTTTGTTTTACAACTAAATCAACTCCAGATCAATGAATGAAATTAAAAATCTCCAGTACCTACCTCGGACCAGTGAACCCCGTGAAGTCCTCTTTGAAGATAGGACAAGAGCTCATGCTGATCATGTAGGTCAGGGGTTTGACTGGCAGAGTACGGCTGCTGTTGGGGTTTTGAAAGCTGTACAGTTTGGTGAATGGTAAGTAAATGGACCTCAACTGTAAGGTTGATTAATGTTGCCTAGGGAAATGTGAACTTAAAAGATTGGGGGCCAATTTTTAAGTTGTGGTAAAATATACATGAAGGGGTTACCATTTTAAACACTTTAAAAATGTACATTCATTAGTGTTAAGTGTAATCACATTGTTGTGAAACAAATCTCCAGAACTTTTTCATGTTGCAAAACTGAAGCTCTGTATTCAAGAACTATTCTCTTCTAACCCTCTCATACCTAAACTCTGCTAACCATCATCACATTTTCTGAATTTAACTATTTTTGCTAGCTCATATAAGTAGACTCATACACTGTTTTTTTTTTTTTTTTGTGACTGGTTAACTTCTCTTATAATGTACTTAGGGTCCATACATCAATGTAGCAAGTTTTAGAATCTCCTTTACTTATTTATATTTTTGGGGGTGCTGGGGATCAAATTCAGGGCCTTTGCTAGGCATGTGCTCCACCACTTGAGCTAAATCCCCAGCCTAGAAACTCCTTTCTTTTAAAATGCTGTATGCAAATCATTTTATATATGTAGAGTGTGTGTGTAACATTTTGTCTGTTAATGGACACTTGATTGCTTCCACTTTTTTCTGTTAGGAATCAGTAGCTAACTAGCTTCCAAATCCCCGTTCAGGTCCCTGCTTTTCATATTTGGGGTATATACCCAGAAGAGGTGTTACCGGGTCATATGGTAATTGTGTTGCAGTGTCCTGAGGAGCTGCTTTCCGTAGTGGCAGCACAACTGCATTACATTCAGTTGAGCCTAGTTTTAACAGAGCTCGGGACATAAAGGTGCAAAGTGATGGGAGAACTGTAAATGTTATCTTGTTTAGAATAAAACTTTTTTTAGCCATTTTGCAGCAGCTAATCTGATTTTTATGTTTTCTTTAGAAGTATTTTTATTGGTTTGTTTCTATTTTTTGGAAATTGATTAAAGAAGCAAATGTACACTTTATCCTTACAAGATATGTATTCTGCTTGTTTACTGGTAGTAGCAATCAAGAAGTAGAAAACTGGAACTTGTCATCATTTTTTATAGTTATGCTTGGTCCTAAAACTTAATTTTGTTAATATTAGGAGTGACCAACCTCGCATAACCAAAGATGTGATTTGTTTTCACGCTGAGGATTTTACTGATGTTGTACAGAGACTTCAGTTAGACCTTCATGAACCTCCTGTTTCCCAGGTAATGACTCTTGCTTTTTAATTACCCTTTGTGTCAGATACTAGAAATTAGTGTCGGGCTGGGGATTTAGCTCAGTGGTTCACAAGGCCCTGAGTTTGATCCCCAGCACCAAAAAAAAGAAAGAAAAAGAAGAAATCAGTGTCTGTACCCATTTTATTTTGCATTTTATCTTTTAACTGGATACATGGTTATTAGGTGTAATTTTATTTTTATTAGAGTCTGTATGAATGTAGAATGTTAGAAATCATTAAAACAGAGCTTCTCAAGCAGAATGCTTAACATTCCTTTAATTTTCGGGATGTCAGGTGGGCCTTAGGTGGTCAAAGGGTTCAGGGTTGGGGGTTGCTCAGTTCTGGTCATGAGCAGTCTCACTTGTTAAACCTCACTGTAGTATGGGCCCTCAACTGCAAAAGTTTGAGACATTGAAGGAGAAGATAAAATGTTGCCCTTATGTGTAACAAAGAATATTGATATTCAGCTGCACTTCCAGGTACTTATCTAAATGATTCTGTAGGCCTTCTGACTTGACCCTGTCTTTTGTTTTGATTAGAGATGTAGAAAAATTTGAGGAAGTATGTTTCCCAACAGGACACTTTAGAAAGTTACATCTCATTTAGTATTGCTTAGTATTGCTTAGCTTTGATTGTTATAACACGTTTTATCCCTACTGTTTTCTTGTGCTAATTATACTATTTTGACTAAATTATATATATTTTAAAGTCTTATGCAACTTTTTTGCCTTTCTTTAGTGTGTACAGTGGGTGGATGAAGCTAAACTAAACCAAATGAGACGAGAAGGCATTCGTTATGCTAGAATTCAGCTATGTGACAATGATATCTACTTCATCCCTAGAAATGTTATTCATCAGTTCAAAACAGTGTCAGCAGTGTGCAGCTTAGCCTGGCACATAAGACTTAAACAGTACCACCCTGTTGTGGAAGCCACTCAGAACACAGAAAGCAATTCTAACGTGGATTGTGGTTTAACTGGAAAGCGAGAATTAGAAGTTGACTCGCACTGTGTGAGGATAAAAACTGAATCTGAGGACACACGCACAGAGATGCAACTTCTGACAACTGCTTCATCATCCTTCCCACCTGCGTCAGAACTTCATCATCTACAGCAAGATCAGAAGACTCAGCCTATTCCAGTTTTAAAGGTGGAAAGTAGACTGGACTCAGACCAGCCACACAATCTGCAGGAACATGCAAACACTCCTGTGTGATATGTACATATTCAAACACATTTTTTAACTTTTTTAAATTTTGATGTGAAGTTATAGTTTTATAATTGGCTTAAGTTAAGTTTTATTGGAGAAATCTTGCCTATAATTCTATAAAGAGAAATGACATTCCACAAATGTCAAGCATATCTTTTTTACACAGATTATGCAAAGTTAAGAGTTGTATCTTATCCCGTTAGTACAGTATGTAATAGTGGGTCTGCTGCTACTTTCTGTTTTAAGGTGTGAGGTAACAATTCAATCTCTTCTTCAATCAAAATGAGAATTCTCTGAAATAACAGATTTTTATTTGTTAAATCATTCACTTTCCTTAATTTTATCTTGCCTTGTGTCTTGCCATATTTGCTCTTTTTATGATAGAAGTCAGATTTATGATTTACTATTTGTGTCTTTTTGACACATACGCAATTTCCGTGATAAAAAATGGCATAGATTGCAGGAAAGAGTTTTCGCAGCTGGTACATGGGCAAGTAAGTTATTTAGTCCAGCCATAAGGAAAATTCAATGGCTCTCTGGTTTCTTAACAAAAGAGAAAGCACAGCACTTTCTGATCCAAACTGTCTTTTTGTGTGTGTGTGTCTGTTATTTAATGCCCAGTGGATATTTCAATTAAAAAAATCTAAAGCTAAATAGTCCTTGGTCATTCATTATCCATGGTTCATTAATCTCTTGTAAAATACATGGTAACTATGGAAGATATTTTGGGTAAAAGAGATAATGTTGACGTGATACTCTATTGTTCTGCTTTCCTGGCATTCTCACATTTCATGTGGATACTTTTGCTTTCTAAATTGATCATAATTATCAAACTTAAGAGAATGGTATCAGTCTTTCTGATGAGGCTGCCATATTTTGAGCATCAAACTTAAGAAAAATTATTCTCATGACTTGGCAACAACCTATTCATGATAAATATCTATTTTTGAGACACTTGCAGTTTTAACTGGTGAATAACTGGGTTTATTTACTGTTACTCTGTGTTGCTACTTTCTAATAAAGAATAAAGCACTAGATTTCATCCTAGAATTGTGGGTAGACTAAAGCTTAGTGCCTGAGTATTTAAATTTTTTTCTCTTTGCAGACAGGCACAGTTCATATAGCTAGTGTGATGTTAACTTTCTATTATTTTAGAATGCTAATGTGATACACATACTTTCTTAGTTAATAATACAGTAGGCCTTTTGTTTATTAAAGGAAGAGTACTCCCCACACCTAAGACCAGATTCTTGTATCTACCTGGTTACAGTGCAATTTGAAGTTTTGTTTTTTTGGATGGTGAGATTTGAAATATTTACATTAACATAGGCAAAAAAGAAAAGATGCTGCTTTACTGTGTCTGTCACCATGAAAACTTAGCTGCATCTTTTGAAATATCAAATATGAATTTTCTCTAAAATATTCTGAAATAGGTTAAATCTTATATAAATATTACTTTGTGCAATATTGTTGTGTAGTTAAATGCATATTAGCAAAGTATAGAGGTCACTGTGTAAATTGATAGAAAAGTAACCATCAGCAAATACTACAGTGATTAGTTAGAATCTGTATTATTCCTTATATATATGTATATGTATGTATTCTCTGTTAAAAAAGATGAAGACAAATAGGGAAACATTTCAATGTAAACCATTTATGAATTGGAAGTGATGTTGGTTTTAGTTATCTTTGTATATAGGTAATTAGAATGGTATGAAAGGTAATGTGATTATTGCAGGGGTGTTTTTAAATCCTGTGTATAAATTCTTGGGTAAATTCTAGTTTATCAAGACTAGTTTTTAAGGGATCTTTGAAGGTATTTCTTTTGTTATTTTGTGGGGAAAGGGGCTAATCACAAAGTGTGTGGGTTTGGGTTATTTCTTGTTTTTATTTTTCTGTCCGGAAGAATTTCCTAGAGCTTTACCAGGCTGTGCAAAGTAAAATTCTTCTCAGGCAACATTTGCTTTTTAATATAATCATGAAGAGCAAGGTTGTTAAAGCAAAAAGTTTTTATTTTGTTTTTCTTGTCTTCCAAGATCCCATTTCCCCATTTCCCACTTGCCATCCAGCAGATGCCATCTGTCATCTAAGCTGGTCATTACTAGTAAACAAGGAGACTGTCTCCTGACAGCCAGCACTGTGTATAATCACTCAGGAACCAGCGGATCTGCAAAGACCTACAATCAAAAGCAAATCCCCATTTTCCTTTTATAAAACATTTTACCCTCACCTCCAATATAAACGCATTAAAAATATAAAAAGTGTTAAAATCATGTACTAATAAATTCATTGTATGTTAGAATTGCAGTAGAATGGAGAGAAACATTTAGCTAGCTGGAAACTCAATGTTCTATGTGAGTATTAGATTTTGATAGCATGCTTTAAAGACTGATGAATATAAAAGCAGAAGTTTTGAATTTCTTACTGCTTTCAAAACTGTATCCTAGTTTAGTGATACAAATGATTGCAACTTTTCTAAATCATTAAATTATTTGGTTTGGTGGAGTGAGGCATGGAGCAATCTGGCATCTTCTAATTTGTAAAGTTGTGATGGCAGTGAAATTGTAACCGAAACTTAAGCAGATCTTCCTTTTTGGTATATTATCTGTTGTGCCAACTCTTGAGATTACTTGCAGAATGTGGGCTATAAGTTTTAGTATTTGTGGAGAAGAGGGAATTTTTTAAATGTGCTTATGGAAAGGACCTAATAAATGAATATTCCTAATAGTAAATAGAATGATTTTGTGGTATCCACTAAAAAGGATAAAAGTCTTCCCCTGTGTCAGAAGTCATTCTATAATTACCAAGATAATGGTAGGAGCAAGATTCCGATTCTAAGAGATAATATCAAATTCAGAAAGCAATAATAATAAACTTACAAATTGATTCCCTCCTCCAAACTTTTTTTAACTCTTTAAAAATGAATTCCTAACCATAACTGTACTTTTCATTTGCTTATTCAGTAGTTAAAATTTGTTTAACTGGTACATTATTTTTAGCTAAAGCCTTTTGCAAAGTGCCCTGTCCCCTCAGGACAGTTGGACTATCAGTTGACTAATACTACAAGTTCTTGTAGGGGGAAAATGAGCTTTTTAAATAAATTCTTTATTAAACCTTGGACAAGATGTCTTGCATCATCAGTCTTAGTAGGCATAAAGGTCATACTTAATGAGTGGAGGAACTTTTGCTTATTGCCTTTTCTATATAAATATTATTGTCTCGAATGAAAGCTAAAATAGGAACAAGACTCCAAAATCTATGAAAATATACTTAGTGAATATATTCTTCATCACTAATATTAACCCATTATATTTTCATCTGTACTAGCCATTAAAAATTTATTTGCCTTTATACCTTTAGGAAGATTGTACCTTTTTAATATGTTTCATCACTACTACAGGTTTTTAAACAAGAACCCTTCAGTAGCACATGCCAGAGGTTCACATTTAATACCACATGCTAAGTTTTATGTTTTTAAAACAGGTTGTAGCTGTATTTATTGGTCATGTAAGTAAAGGAAATGCACAATACGTATATGTTTTTCCTAAGTGCATAAAGGACTCTTCCTCATCCTGAAAGTTTGTTGCTTTGAAAGCAAGTATCTCTCCATAAATAAGGCCTTCCATTTTCTTCATAAATTTTTTAGGATCCACTTGTGCATGTAGTTGAGACCACTGTCTCTTAAAATATAGCACTTTTCAATTTTCTCTAAAGAAATATGTACTACTTCTATCACATGTTGTAAATTTTCATGTAATAGTGTTTTCTGTGACTAAACTCCATTTTGATTGGCAGCTAAGGATTTTTTTCCTGTGGCTTTAATTTATCTAAGAGGTCTTTGCATATAGATGAAATGTATAATTTGCCTGGCGGACTATTTGCGTTGTGTGGCCTTAGTTTGTTTATTGATATTAACAAGTGTTTTAAAAAGGTTTTTAATGAATAGTCTTAAATCCAAATTTGTGTGAATAATAATCCTTTTAACACAGTGCTTTTTTGTAGCTGTCCAAGTGTGTTAAATTGTTAAGCTATTTCTTTGTAAACTAGGACAATGGAATGCATAGAGGTTTTTTTCCCCCTGTAAAGTATTTTTTTAATAAACAAAGTCTGATTTGTCCTTTACTGATGTTTCATCACAAAATGAGTAGCACATGTGCATTCTAGATTCCAGAAACCTGTTTTTAGAGTGTGTACTAAGCCCCTTCCTGCCTTCTCTATCCCATCATTAAAAAAAAAAAAAATTTTAAATCTTGGACTTTTTCTTCCCAAAGAAAAGGTCATATACATGAGGGAGGGGGTTCCTATCTGTATTGAGATGCAGCTAGTTTTGGGGAAGAAGAAAAATTACACTTGTTTGTGGCAGTTATGCCTCTTGCTGGTTGCATTGGTTTATGTGTACTTATCAGAGACAGTGTTAATATTTTTACTCTGGTGATGTAGATATTCTTGAAAATGCATGGAGTAATAATGAAAGTAGTGTGTAGACTTTTCAGATGTCCGTGTACTATGTGGTAAAACTATTTTGGTTAATACTGTGATTTTCAACGCAAGGGCACTGCAACTAAGCTACATCCCTACCTCTTAAAAAGTAGTAACTTTTTGAGATGGGGTCTAAGTTGCCCAGTCTTACCTTAAACTTGTGATCCTCCTGCCTCAGCCTCCAGTGGTTGGGGTTACAGGCATGTGCCTAGCACAAAATGGGTTTTTTTGCGTCATCAGTGTTTAGTAGGAGGGTAATCCACAATACATGTTAGACTGAACACATTGCTTTAAAATACACAGTTCATTAGTAGGAGAAGGGATTTGAGTTCAGGTCCGAGTTCAAAGCCCATGCCTTATGTAGTGGCAGCCTTACCATTGAAAAATTTTCGACAGGGCTCCTAAAAAATGGTGTTTCTATTTTTTAGAAGCCTTCCACCCCCCCCAAAAAAAAACTTGTGTGTGCTGAACAATAAAGTAAAATTCTTTTTCTATGAATGTAACTTAGGTCTTAAAGCAAGTATTTTGAAGTTGCTTAAGCTAGCTGCTGAACAGAATTGTAATGCTCAGCTCTAAGGAAAAAGCTGTCAAGGGGCAAGAGTAGTAGGAAACCGCCGCCAATGTGGGTGAAAATGTTTTTAAAATTAGTTCTATGAGAGTTAGTATGGTTTAATTTTCCTCGTCGGTAAAATGGGACTAACTTCCATTTGTATAAAAATTTTAGTGCCAAGTGCCTTAGGCTTTCTCAAGTGGTAGTTATTAATCTGTAATTAGCTTTACCTGACCCAGACACTCCATGCTGCGAGTAAGCAAGAACACAGCCCCCAATAAAATGAAGAGAAAAGGCCCGTGAGGTTAGGGAAAGGGCAGGTGGGAAAAAATGTACAGGAAAGAGGAAGAAGAAAAAGAGTTGGAAACCTTAACATATCGTTAACATTCATTTTAAGGTGCAATCGTTTTCTCCTGACCTCTATCAGCTCGCTTGAATTTTTAAATTCCTACCGCCACCTTCCTTTATTCTGATCTGGAAAAAGCGACCAGTGACAGCCCCTAGCTGTGTCCCTCCTCTTCTTTTACACCTTGAACTCCACGAAGCCTGAGACGGAGTCACTGATGTGCAGCCCGCCGGGCCGGTGTGTCAAAAGCACTCAGCAAATACCGAGCACCTGTGTGCGAGCTCCTGCAGGCCCCAACCCGAGACTCGCGGAGCCCAAGGCCCCCTGGGGAAAACCAGTATGAAACGATGTGACCCAGAGCTACGGAGCCGCGAGCCAGGAGCTAGTGGGCTCGGAGCTCGCTGGATGGGAGAGTCCCTTCTGAGAAAGTGGTTTAGGCCGGGACCTGAGGGCGCTCTGGGGAAGGGCTCCGTGCCGCAAATAGCGGCGCGGCCCAGCAGCCCTGCGTGTCCGAACTCGGCCCGAGCCTGAGAGGCAAGCCCGGGCGGGGGGCGGAGCCACCTGGGCGGTGAGAGCCGGAAAGCGGAAGCCGCAGGCGCAGCGCCGCAGTGTGCACCGAGGCTCCGAGCGGCTGAGTCACCGCCTCCTGCGGCCGGCCCATTGAGGACGCGCCCCGCCGCCCCGCCGCCGCGCCGCCGCGCCGCCGCGCCGCCGCGCCGCCGCGCCGCCCCGCCGCCGCCTGCAGGGCCCTGAGCCTCTGCACCTGGCTCTCTCCGGAGGGGCACAAAGCCTTTTACTGTTACTGTAGTGGGTGGCGGCCTAGCGCACGCCCCTTCCCTTTTGAGCTTCCTCATTGCCCAGTCCATTCTTTGCTTATTTTATGGTCCACCCGGTGACTTGGAGGGTGCGCCGTCCGTGACCACAGACTGCCCTCCTCCGAGCGCTGGGCCGCCGGGTGCTTCCGAGGCTGGCGCGGCCGCCGCGGTCTCCATGGTAACGGCCCCGGCTGAGTCGCGGCCTCGGGGCGAAGATGCAGCCTGCTGGGCCCGCTGCCTCGCCCCCGGCCTCTCGGCCCGGCCGGGGCCACTGAGGAAGAAGGACCCGGCCGTCGGCCTGCCGGGCAGCGGGCACCAGGTCAGAGTCGGGCCCCGGGGGACGCGGGGGGGGCGGGCTCCTACTCGGTACCTCTCGACCTTCCTACATCCGTGAACACAAGCTCACAGAGTCCTGCAGAAGCTTCTGGGGCGCAGAGGCAACCGTTTGTTTGTTGGGGGGACCCCCCCCCCGACATCCAGAGTAAAAGTCTGCGTCTCACTGAGGCCTCCCCAGACTAGGAGAGTAACCTTCAGCCGCTGGACTCACCGACTGGTTTTCTTTGATTTGCAGTGAAATCCCACTCTCTGGCTGGAGACACAGATGGCCTCAAATGAGAGAGATGCTATATCGTGGTATCAAAAGAAGGTAATATCAGCAATTTTTGTTTGCAGAGCATACTTCTTGCAGAAAGTTCCCACAAGAAATATCGTATTACTTTTTCCTGGGTTTGATAATGCCTGATATTATATGGTGTCTCAGCATAAATGGAAAAGTAGATATACAAGATCATTAGAAAACACAGTTCCAGGTCCCGGGATAAGATTTTCAAGTCCTGTCCCTTCTCCAGGCTGTGTACACAAGCCATGGCAAAGCTTTGAAAGTTTACTTCTGTTTAAACTTTAAAGATATGAATGGGGCCTTTATCTGCATGATTCAGATCGGTACTATCCTCTTATTGAGCTGTCCCTTACCTTTTATTCTTCACTAGTATTCCTATTGATGTTTTCCTTAAGAAGGGGAAGTATCTTTTAAGGTAATATTTGATGTGAAATATTTTGGGTGTTGCTTTTTCAGTTACTTTTGAAAGATCCAACTATTTTAGATTTTTGAACGAAATAGTTTTTGGAAATATTAATTTATTCTAACTCTGAGAAGCAGAAACATTTTCCAGATATATTAATACTTACTAGATTAATGATTTGCGTGTGAGGCTTGACTTAAAAATATAAGTATTGCCTTTGTGTCTTTTAAATAGCTTGCTCCTTATTTCAGATTGGAGCATATGATCAGCAGATATGGGAAAAGTCAATCGAACAGACTCAGATTAAGGTAAATTGATTTCTTTGATTGTAGCTTTGTTTTATAGCATTAGCATGAAGAGTGGATTGTACTTATAAAAATCTGCACCTATCCACTAAGTATGGCATTCTTCATTCTTTGAAATTTCTAAGAAAATACGGAGTATGCATAAGATAAGTGACAATTCACATGCAGCTTTAGTAGCAAATGTCCCATACAAGTGGGGCTATGATTATTTAACTTTGGTCGGTTTTTACCATAGGGCAAGTCAGGTCCAATACTGTCAGAATTTCAGATTTTTCAAGAGAAGCTGCAGGGGTTGGGGAGTTAGCTCAGTGATAGAGTGCTTGCCTAGCAAGTGCAATGCCCTGAGTTCCATCCCCAGCGTGCCCCCCCCAAAAGAGAGAAGCTGGAAATAGCATTTTTATGTGAAGTTCCCAGATTTTTAGAAGGATAGTTGTTGTTCTTTTTTTTTCCTTTTTCTTTTCTGTCTTTCTCCTACTCACCATCACCATCATCACTGTGCAAGCCAAGTAAAATGCATTTTTTGCTTGAATCCAGCCTGTGCTGCGTGTGCGCCCTCCCAACCCCCCCCCTTTTTTTTTTGACAGGGTCTTGCTATGCAGTTCAGGGTGGCCTTGACATCACTATGTAGCCCAGGCTAGCCTCGAATTTGCAGCAGGAGAGTCTTCTGCCTCAGCCTCCTGAGTTCTGGCCTCCATGTTTTATTCAATCACTGATTTAGAGTATGGTCTTTACATTTTTCAGGTTCTTAAACTTTTTTTATAAACTATCTTTAGAACTGAGCAGATTCCTGCTAACCAAGTGACCAAAAACTGATGTATAATTTAGAATGCCAACTTATTAATTTATAATAGGGGAAGGTTAAATAATCTGATATTTCTCAGTCAGGTTGTAGCATCGAGAGAAGTGGTGGTACTAGTGCCAGTGAAGTCATTGAATGGTTGCTTGGTGGCCAGATGTAATTGGATAGTCTTGAGAGATGTGGAAAAGCCTGAAGAGTCAACCCAGACCCTTGAAAGAATGCATCTGTCTACTGACTTTACTAATATATAGGCTCAGCATCTGACTTCCTTAGAAAGTGCTCATAAATGCCAGCAGATTCTTGTTTCTGGAACCTTTTAAAAAAGATTTGTTGCAGAACTTCTATTACCACTTTAAAAAACCGTTAAGTACAATTTATTAGTGTTTTACTTACATGTAAGTCACATTAATTAGATTGGAACACTTAAATCTCTTTGGTAAAACGTATTTAATCAACATAACAGGGTGCATTCTTTTATAGACCAGTCAATTAGAAAGTTACTTGAACTACATGGTAACTTTTCACAGTTTTGCACAGTTGTTGATTATTTATATTAATGGCAGTTGGGATTAGGATGAATAGATCCTCTAATTTTATAACTCTGTAAATCTATTATTCCTTTGTGAGCTGCTAAACAGTATCAATAATAAGTATGTATGGAACAGGTCTTGCTTTGTGACTTCTAGCCTTGTGATTTTGAACAAGTTAATGTAGTTTGGGTTTTGGTTTCCATATCCTAAAAAAGATTTTTTTTGGTTTATATTTGTGATACATAATATTTACATTCATTTCAGGGAATTGGTACATACATAAATCCTATCTTGATCATTTTTGATTCTCTCTCTCTTAAAAAGATTTTACTTGTATCAAGTAAGAAACCTTCTAGCCAGTTTAGATTTTCTCAACTCTTAATTCCATGCCATTTAATACATACCTTTCTTTTAACTTTTTATCAAAGTTATTTGTTAACCTATGTTTATTTCTAGGCCTCAAGGGCAAGAATTATGTTTATATCCCGCCCTGAGAAAATCTGGATTCATATTAGTCTGAGACTCAGTGTCTATTGCTGTATTAAATTGACCTCTGTCTATTAATCATATTTTTTGCTCATTGTTCTCTCTCATAAGTTGATGTATCTTAACAGTTCCTTAATGTATACTTTTTAATTTAGCAGCAGTGAAAAGGGTGAAATTAAATACAGTTATAAATGTTCACTGAGCTAATGTGCCACACACTTAACAGGTGCCAAGAATACAGTGATAAAGATAGACCTCTTTCTTGTTTTCATTGGTTTTAGAGTCCAGTGATGGTAGGAGAAAATTCAAGGTAGCTTTTTAAATGTGTTTAGTTAGGTTTTACATAAAAATTGACCAAAGATATAAAAAGGTATTTAATGCCATGTAATAATAGTTTAACACAAATTCATATTTTTTTTTATTTTTTATTTTAAACCAAGAGCATGTATTGGTACATTCTACATACATTGGTCACATTCATTACATTTATTCTGTACCTATACATGGTGCATCTTGGAAATTCATATATTTTTAAACCAAACAAAATAAAGAAATTTAGAAATAAAAAATTAGTATCAGATCACAATACTATTATAGAATTTTTAATTACATTTATAAAAGTAAACATTTAAATAGATACAAGTTTTGGAATTTTTGAAGTTTTAAAAAATCTTACTTGGATTATGAAAAGTGATATGAATTGTGTTTTCTTTCTTTCTTTTTTTTTTTTTTTTGGCATGGTATTAGGGATTGGACCCAGGGCCTTGTCCTTGGTAGGCAAGTACTCTGCCATTAAGCTACATTTCCAGTCCTAATTGATAGGAATTCTTTCAGAAATTGTTGTTAAACTACTGTGTTTAAGGGATTTTTGCCAGATGCTGAGCAGAAGTAGAAAAGTGTTAACAGAAGTACAAGACTTGTTTAAGGAAAGAGCAAGTAGCCCATTGTGATTGGAGTATAGGTCATGTACAGTGATAGCAGCCTACGAGTTTAAAGATTACCTGTTTTGCTAAGAACTTTAGCTACTGTTTTGTTTTGTTTTTGTTTTTGTTTTTGTTTTTTGGTGCTGGGGATCGAACTCAGGGCCTTGCTCTTGCGAGGCAAGCACTGTAACCACTGAGCTAAATCCCCAGCCCCTAGCTACTGTTCTAATATATGGAAAGATGTTGACAATTTTTTAGTAGACAGGTCACATCCTATCTGTTATCCACGGGTAGAAGTAAAAATAAACACATTGTGACAACATCTGTGGAATGTTTCCAGGTGAAATTATATCATTTTAAATGTGTATATGAACAAAAAAAGTCTAGATTGACTACAGTGAATCAAATTAATATTGAAGACTCTAGAGAAGGGAAATAGTAATAAACCAAAACAGGGAAAGAAATACCAAAATAAAATTAAAGTAGCCATTATGTATTCATTTAACAAATATTTGTTTAGTGCCTACCTACAATGTGTCTGAGAGGTAGCTTGGTTTACATAATGGTAAACAAAAATACTCAACAATTTTCTTTTTATGAAGTTTTTGGTTAAGTGGAAGAAAAACAAAATCCTACTAGTGAATAAAACTGTCTTGAGGTAAATGCTAGGAAGAGCTATTATTTACAAGCTATTATATTTAAAATAAGGGAGATGGACCTAGTCAAGGAGGTCAGATAAGCTTTCCCTGGGAAACTGGTACTTAAATGAGATCACAAGGACGAGTAAGTTAATTTGGTCAAAAACGAGTATACTAGTCCTACACAAACCTTTCCCAAAAATAGAGGAGAAAAATAACACTTCTCAAGTTCATTCTATAAAACCAGTAATTCTTTGGTACAAAATTTAGGCGAAGACATCATAAGAAAATTTGTTATGAACATAGGTATAAAAATCTCTAACAAAATATCAAGAAACCAAATTTAGCAGCATATAAAATGGATTATCCACTGTGATCCAGTGGGAATTATCTCAGAATGGCACATTAATTTAACATTGGAAAATAACTACTATGAAAAGAAAAAAAAAAAACCACTATGAAAATCAGTATGGAGGTTCCGCAAACAACTAAAAATAGATTCCATTCAACCCAGATATCTCTTCAAGGTATCTTTCAGAAAGAGTTAAAGGTATATTATAATGATAAAGGCATACCCATGTTTATAGTTAGCACAATGCATAATAGCTAAATTTTGTAAGTTGTTTACATGTCCCATCAGCAGATGAATGGATAACGAAAATGTGGTATTCGTACACAATGGAGTACTACTCTGCTGTAAAGAATGATAAATTTGAGTAATTTTTGGAAAAATGGGTGCACCTTGAGACTATAATGTTAAGTGAAATAACACACAAGCTTAAATATTGCTTCTCTTATATGAGAAAATGGTTTCTCTTATATGAGAAACCCAAAGTAGAAATAATTTGAGGAACAAAGTAAAAGATAGATAATAGGAGACGATCTTTTGCAAGTGAGAAGGGGACCAAAATGGAGGGAGGGGGAAGGGGAGAGGAAGTGAAAAGAATTAAGATGTATTATATGTATGTACCAGCTCCCCATGATGAATGAAATCATTATACACTGCAAATATATTAATAAAAATTTTTAAAAAATTTAAAAAGAATAAATTAATATACTACCATGTTAATAGAATAAATAGGCACATGATTTTAAAAGACATATAAAAAGCATAATTTGACACAATTCAATGCCCATTAATGGTAAAGTAGGAAAAGAAGGTAAGTTTCTCAATCCGTGAAAGATTTGTCTACAGCAGCTGTCACACTTAATGGTTGTCTTAGTTACTTTTCTCTCATTGCTGAGACAAAATGCCCAACACCCAAAGTTAGGGAAAGAAAGGTTTATTTAGCTTACAGTTTGTAGAGGTTTCAGTCCATGATCAGCTGGGTCTGAGGAAGGGTAGCATAGCAGACAGGCAGAAGGCAGCAAGGGAAGCAAAAGGGAGAGCCTCTTTCTGTCCCTTACATTTTATCCAGGCTGCCAAGATTAGGGTGGAGCCAAACCAATCAGTGGATTGATTTAGTAACCACATGCCCTTAATCCCAGCATCATACACTCTAGATTCAGCCACCTCTGAAAAAGCCCCAGCTATGACCTCATGAGGATTTGGGGGGACATTTAGGTACAAACCATAACAACGGTTAAAGACTGAGTGTTTCCCCCTCAAATCAGGAACAAAGCAAGGATATTTACTTTCACTGCTTTTATTTAACATTATACTAGGGGTCCTGGCCAGTGCCATAGGCAAGTTGAATAAAAGGCACCAAAATGGAAAAAAACGAAAAGTGCTTTTGTTCATGTTGACATAATCCTGTATTTCGAAAGTCCTAAGGAATCTATAAAAAATTAGTAACAGATGAGTTTGGCACAGTCTTTAGATTCAAGGTCAGTGTACAGAAATTAACAATGTTTCTGTATACCAGCTATGAATAATCAAAAAAAGATACTAAGATTGAGGCAGGAGGATTACATGGAGTTCAAGACCAGCCTGAACTATATAGCAACACCCTGACTCAAAAAAAGAGTGAAAAATAATATTAAGAAACGGTAGCATCAGGGTTGGGGATTTAGCCCAGTGGTTAGTGTTTGCCTAGCAAGCTCAAGGCCCTGAGTTCAATCCCCAGCACCAAAAACAAAAAGAAAAACAACCCAATAGCATCAAAGAGAATAATTAGGAATAAGCTTCACATAGAAAGTGTAAGATTATAAAACATTGCTCAGAGAAATTAAAGAAGGTCTGAATAACATTTTATGTTCATGATCTAAAAGACTCTGTTGGGCAGCTTTTTTTTTTTTTTTTTTTTGCTTTTGGTAGAAATTGGTAAGCTAATTCTGAAACATATGGAAGGCAAAGGGTATAGAATATTAAAAATAAATTTTAAAAAACCAAGTTGGAAGACGTACATTCCTGGATCTGAAAATTTATTATAAAGCTATAGTAATCAAGATAGAAAGTACTGGCATGAGTAGGAGATTGATGGAACAGAATAGAAAATCTAGAAAGAAATCCTATTTTTGCAGGGAGGGTAGCACTGGACATTGACACAGGACCTTTGCACTGAGTTCTATTCCCAACTCTTTAATTTTTTTTATTTTGAGATAGGATCTCACTGAGTCACTAAGTAGCTCAGGCTAGTCTGGAACTTGTGATCCTCCCTGCATCAGCTTCCCACAGTGCTGGGATTACAGGCTTGTGCCTCCATGCCCACCTGATAGATTGATTTTTGATAAAGATGCCAAAGCAACTCAGTGAACAAATGGTGGTCTTTTCAATAAGCAGTGCATGAACAATTGGATATCTACATGTATAAAAATGAACTTACCTTGTACCTTACACAAAAATCACTTAAAATGGATTATAAAAATATAAGTGTAAGAACTAAAGCTATAGATTGTGTAGAAGAAAATACCAAAGATCTTTGCCATCTTGAGATAGGCAAAGATTTCCTAGAAATACATCTATCCAAGTTGATAAATTGGATTTCATCAAATTTAAAAACTTCTTTTTTCAAAATTATATCATTAAAAAATGTAAGATGGGCTGGGGATGTAGCTCAGTGATAAAGCACTTGCCTAGCATGCATGAGGCCTGGGTTTGATCCCTAGCACAATTATTTCAAAACAAAATAAAACACAGGTAAAGTGGCACGTAGCTATAGCTCCAGCTATTCAGGAGGCTGAGGTAAGAGTATGGTTTGAGCCCAGGAAGCCTAGGAGAAAATATTTTCAAATCACACATGCATGCACACACACATGTATTCAGAATATGTAAAGAGCACAAAAATCCAATTTAAAAATGGCAAAAGGCTTGAATAGACATTTTACCAAGGAAAGTAAATGAAGAGCTAATAGGCACATGAAAAGGTGCTTCACATTATTAGTTATTAGGGAGGCGGAAATTCAAATCACTAGAAATCTACTATTAAAATGACTGAAATTAAAAACATTAACTATACCAAGTGTTGGCATGGGGACAGAGAAACTAGAACTCATATGTTGCTGTTTGGTCTGGAAAATACAAAGTAACTTTGAGTTTTTAGAAAATTAAATGCATACTTCCCATATAGACCAGCATTTCCACTCCTAGGTACCTACACAGGAAAAGTAAAAACAAACATGTACAAATACTTATAACAACGCTATTCATAGTGGCTCCAAATCTGGAAAAATCCAATTGTCCATCAGCTGGTGCATGGATAAACAAATGTGTCATATCTATACAATAATTAACATATACTAAAAACATGGGAGAGTCTCAGAAATATTCCAAGTGTAAGAAATCAGGCACATATTGTGTGATTTTATTTGTGTGAAATTTCTAGCCATCTGTCAAGATACAAGATAAAAATAGAGCAGTGATTGCCTACTGTAGCAAGTCAGAACAGGGATTTACGGTAAACAGGCTGCTATGGTTTTTTGTACAGTTTGAGTGTCCTCCAAGGCTTCATTCATGTGCCAAAGTTTAATCCCATTTTGAGGTATTGAGAGGGTGGAAATGCAATCTGGCTGTGGTATTTAGAGGTAGGGCCTTTGCGGGGTTATTCAGAGTAGACAAATTCATAAAGGTGGAGTCACCATGATTGAATCCTGATATCTTCATAAGGACAGGAAGGGAGACCAGAAGACACACACACACACACATATGCTCCTGTGCTCTTGCTGTGCAATGCTCTGTGCCATCTCAGGGATGCTGGCAGGAAGGTTATCACCAGATGTTGCCCCTAGACCTTATACCTCCAGAACTGTGAGCCAAAATAAGCCTTTTTTCTTTATAAAGTTACCCAGCCAGTTACTTCATTATGGTAATGAGGACTGGACTAATATGCAGGGACAATTTGGATTAATATGCAGGCACAATTTGGACTAATATGCAGGCACAATATCCATCATTTTGGGGTGATGGACATACCCTATAACCTGCATATGAAGATGATTGTATACTACGTATTTACTAACAATCTGTGAATTAATTTACTAAAACTGCTTGCTTAAAAATGAGTGTGTTTATTAATATGTAAACTATACCTAAAAAATCACAGTAGTAGTAGGGAAAAATAAGAAAAAAAATAATACCCTAGAATTTTTAAACATATTCACAATGAAAATTGTCTTCTAAAATTTCTTAATTGAGAGAATATATTACATCTGACGTTTTTAGTGATGGTCAACTGAGTTCTCCAAAATAAGACTAAAACAAGAATGTTCTGTTACTATGCTGTTTGCAATCTGTTTAACATGCTGTTTGCAATCTGTTTGCTAAGATGAGCAGAACATTCTAACTAATATTTACTTTTTAAAATTTTCTTTGATTTTTTTTCTAATTAATATTATAAAAAACAAAAGCCACTGTTTGTAAATGATGTAGTTTTAAAAAAGGTTGGTCAGGTTTAGAAGCTACTTCAGCTGTATTTAAGTGGATGGTGGGTATGTGATTGATGAGCCTCCTCATTCAAGGTGACATTTTGAGTACATGCATTAATCTCCATTTGTTCTCTTCCTGGAGCTCAGGACTGACTGGGAGCTGTGGCTTACTGCCACTGCCCAGTGTCACAAGAGTTCATACTCCATATTGCTAGCTCACAAGGTTGAAATTTAAAGTATGGTGTCTGCTGAATGCATTTTACTTTTGTACCTTTGTAAAGTTGAACCTTTGTACATGATAAACTCAAGTTTACCTGTGAATTTAAAAAAGAATGCCTGAAAAACAAACAAGCAATGAAAAAGTAAGACAACTAATCAGTTGAAAAGTTGGAAGACAAAGTTAAGACTCTTCCTGCAAAATAGTATAAAAGAACAAGGAAAAAAATAGAGAATACATTTCATGCAGAAAATGTAACATTCAGCTAATAGGTATTCCAGAAATTATCAAGTAACAAATGATTCTCCAGAACCGAAGTACACACATTTCCAAATTGACAGGATCTTTTGAGTGATCACATGCACTAGAAAACATCACGGCCTTTCCAAACATCGTAGAGATTGGATTAAATAGAGTGGAGGGGAGGATCAAAACAGCATGTGCCAAAATTGAGAATCGAAATGAAAGCCTCTCAGCAGCAACTTCTGGCTCATTGCAAGCTGGAAGACGCTGGACCCTCCTCCAGTGGAAGGTAGACGGTGACATCTGAGAGAAAATTATTTCCACCTGAAATCTCATGCTCAGTCTAAATATTAATCAAATTTAAAGGCATCACGTAAAGATGTGTTCAGGCTTTCAAGTCTCCAGAAATACCTGCTTTTCCTCAGAAAGCTATGTGATGACATGTACTGCGTTGTAATGAATGAGTGAATAAAAAATGAGTCTATGTGATACAGAAAGAGAGTAGCCAATGCAGGACCAAGCACTGTGGTATCTTTTTTTTTTTTTTTCCTCTCCTTAAACTGATGTATGTTGTGATTGAGCACACTGGAAGCAAATATGTAATACAGGGAGTTTGAAGATCAAGATCAGTTAATATTTTATATGTTGGAAATGAATATGAATGAAAAAATGAGGTGATTACAATTCTAGGACGCACAATAGGAGAGGTAATTATAGTTCGCTACTTGGCTTAGCTGTGAATGTTTTCTAACCAGAACACACTACACATCAAACATTGATTTAGCTAAAGTTTGAGATGAAACTATATTGGGAGGAAAATTGTAGTTTGGGTGTTTAGTAGTGTAATAATGATAGCATGTAATATATGTTTTACATTATTGTAAGCAGCACCCCTACACACAAACAATTGATCTTTACAGCAGTTTTGTGCTGTAAGTGCTGCTATCATTTTGT
Organism: Hystrix cristata; assembly: GCA_004026905.1. NCBI lineage: Eukaryota > Metazoa > Chordata > Mammalia > Rodentia > Hystricidae > Hystrix > Hystrix cristata. The sequence continues at coordinate 42,655 of PVJO010004314.1, forward strand.
ATGCAGAGATACAGAAAGTCAGATGTAGAGAATCACAGAAAGGCTAAATTTTTTAAAAAATCTCATCTTCAATGGAAAGAAATGACTGCATAGCATGTGAAATTGATGAAAACATAGTAAACATTTTATTTAGAAATAACGAGAAAGAAGAAATAGCCAGGAAATGGGAATCGAGTAAGAAAGTGTGAGGCTGAAGTTTTTTAAAAATTAGCCTTGTAGTATGAGTATTATTTTTAATAATAAAGAGTAATTTAAAACATTTTTTCTCAAAAACATATTAAGTAAAATTATCTGAGTAATAAGCTAATCTATTTCTATATGAGATAGGTGCATAGAGATATGAATATGTAGGTTTAGTGACTGCCAGTACCCTTTATTTATACCCTGGCAAAACAAATCTCATTAACATTTAGGTATGAACATTAGGGTCCTATAGACTTAGCTGTGTATGACATTAAGTTTTCTAATTATTTACTCCCCTACCTGAAGGAGGATTGTATGATGCTGCCTATTGTCACGTGACATGTGGTGCCTTCCTGTGGGAGGAGAATTCTTCCCATCCCCATCATTTGCTTGGCCAGTGGAATGTGAGCAAGATGTCACCTACCCTCCCTTGACCCCATCCTGTTACTTCTCTTATTTTTCCTGTTCAGTAAATAGCTAAAGTCAGGCTATTGAGTTCTTCTGTCACTCACTTTCACATTAGTCCCACTTTTCAGTGATCAGTACTTCTGGATCCTGTGTGCCCTCTTTTGACAATTCCATGCATCTAATTACCTGGTATGGCTGATTACCTTTTCTCCTCTGGTTGATAAACTGCCTGTGAGCAAATAAGGCTGAAACACAGCTGTGCTCCGTGGTTTCCCATTTGTTGTCAGTGTCTGTCTGCTTTAGCACAACAGTGGTAGACTTGAGTGGTGTCAGAGATGGTATAGTCCGCAAAGCCTAACACTTCTGGCCCTTTGCAGAGAAAGTCCATCCACTCCTGTTCTAGATTACTAAAGGAGGTTTTTGAACTTTGTAACTGTTGTCTCTTGCCTACAGTCCCCTCACCCTTCACCTCTATTTTCCACAATGAAGTCAGATTATTGTTGTTTTGTTTAACACAAATTTGATTATTTTTCTCATATTTAAAACTGTTCTTAACTTCCTAGTATCTCTAAAATAAAAGTATACTGCTAGAATAATTTATGATTTCCACAATATGGCTTTTCCTTAGCTTGCCAGTTTCTCACCCATATCTCGACCACTTTCCTCTACTCTGTACTTTAGTCCTTGTTGAACTTTCTTTAGTTTTGGCTGTGAGCGGTCTTTATTTCTGGGTTCTCTCATGTGCTTTTTTTAAAAAATTACTTTTATTGGTATGCTTTTGATATACATAATGATCTCATTCATCATAGGGAATTTGTACCTGTACATAATATATGCTTTTTTTTGTTTTGTTTTGTTTTTTGAGACAGGGTATCGCATGGAGTTCAGGCTGGCCTTGAGCTCACTATGTAGCCCAGGCTGGCCTTGAACTCACAGCTATCCTTCTGCCTCAGCCTCCCGAGTGCTGGGATTACAGGTGTGCGTCACCACGCCCAGCTCTTATGCTTTTCTTAATTCCTCTTTTGGTTGTACTCCATGCCCAACTTTGCAAATTCTTATGTATACCATGTCAGATTTCAGGTTAGATGTTATTTTCCTTTCTTCGACTTCTTAAATGTAAGTTAGGTGCCCTTACACATGTACCTTTAGTAGTATATACTTCTGTAAGTATTGTTTTATTTATTGTTTTTCTTTTTTTTAAATTTTATTTTAATGGTACATTTTAGATGTACATACTGATAACATTCATCATATTATTTATTGTTTATCTGCCCTAGATTAGGGGTGGTTTCCCTTTTTGTGCCAGACTTTATAACAGTTTGACTCTTTTAATGGTAAAAAAATGAAAATTTCAGCACACTAGGAAAATAGAGTTGTGTTACAGGGCTTCACTTGTCTTATTCCTGGTTAAACATGAAACCCAATGATACTGCAGCAATATCTCCAGTGCTTTGGTCTCTCTATTGCAGCAAAACCTATAGTGTATTTGTCTTCCTGTTACAGGAATACCTGGTGTTTTTGTCCCTTTGTCTAAAAGTGGGGCCTTCATTTGCCAGGTGGATCTGAGTCTGTAATAATGTTTCACAGTTATGTGGGGAGCCGACAGTAGAGAGGGCTGAGTGCAGCCAACAGCTGGGGCTCTGGACGAAATTCCCAGGTGGCCACTCTGGCCACTAGTGCAGGAGTATCCTGCTTCTGTCTTACATTCTTTCCCTGGGCTGCCAAAGTAGAGGTTGAGCCAAGGAGGAAATCTACTCACCGTTCCCAGGGTTTCATCCCATCAAACCTTTCAAAGTCAAGCAGTTTTATTTAATCTAGAATAAAACCTCTTTATACAATCATTAGGGATGTGTTTTATACCATATGCGAGGCAAGGTAGTATAGTAGTAAAGAGCATGCACTTGAGGAGTGAAAATGATTGGGTTGGAATCTCTCTGAACCTTGGTTTTCTCTCTGTAAAGTGAGGATCATAAAGATACCCATCTCACTGGACAGTTATGAGGGCTCAACGAGTCAAACTAGTTGATAAATTTTAGGTAATGTGCTTTAGTTGCTGCACATATTTTTTATTATACAGACTATACAATGTGCAGGATAAGGCAGAGGGAGCCTAAAACAAAGATGTGGCATGTGTTTTTTATTCTCCCTAAGTATCAAATACACAAAAATGCACTGTGATTTTCCTCTTCTCTTATGGTCATAAATTTATTTGACTTCCGTGCCCTTAAGGAAAAAAAAAATGGTAGGGAAGCTTCCAGGGGGCTTATTCCCGAAAAACTGGTTTCTCTTACATTTGGGTTTATTGTCTTTCCTTCAGTACTATACAGTGTTTGAAGCCAGAGCCATGTTTTATAAGATCATTATTCCCTTGAGAACTATGACTATTTGAATAATTACTATATGTTTATTCAAAGGGTAATTTTTCTTAAAATACGTTATTTTCAAAATTTGACACCTTACATTTCAATTTTGTTATTATTTAGAGGTTTAGAATATTTTTCTGTAAAATCTATAGCTATAGCTGTGTTGAATTAGAAGCGTAGGATTCACTTGAGAGAAATTGTTCGATTGCATCTACTTAGTTACAGCTAATGATAAATACTGGCTTGGTGTCTAGAATAGGAAAATAGCAAATGACAGTACCCTTTAATATTTACATTAATTTTAATGCTTAAATATCTAATTTTAAAAACTAGATTAAGAATTAGTATGTAAACGTTTAAAGTTTAATTTATTAATGGTAATTTAACTGTTAGGCAAATCAGGAGTTTGAAATAGTAATGAATGATAATTTCACAAATTTGCACTCAATTTGTAACATATGGCAAGGTTATTATGACTATCAATTCCTGAATTTTTTTCTTTAAAAACTATTGTCTACATGATAATAAAATTGAGTAAATGACACTTCTTTGAAGCAATAAGGATCGATTTAAGAACTATTGCAAACCTGAGGACGTAACAAGTATTCTGTAGAAGTTTGTGCATTTATCTTTTTAAGGGAAATGAAGATAGTGTCTAATAACACCACACATTAAGGTACTTTCATTTGAAATGGTAGAAGACTGAGACCCTGAAAAACATTCTTCCTTCTCTGAAAAAAAGTTGAAGACTGGATCTCAACTAGTTAAATGTTGTAGGCTAGCCACACGCTTTTGTGATCGCTCACTTGTAAGTTACCACTGAAATTACATTAAAGGAATACATTCTTTTTTTTTTTTTTTTTTGGTGCTGAGGATCAAACTCAGGATGATGTGGTTGCAAGGCAAGTGCTCTAACCAGTGAGCTAAATCCCCAGCCTCTAAAAAATTGTTATCGAAGTAAAATATATTAAATATGAATATACTTATATACAACAGAGTTGTAAGTGTACACTTGGTGAAGTATTTTCACAGACAGCATGCTCCTGTCACAGGCACTCAGATTAAGATACTGAATAATGTCCTCACTGCTAACACACAATAACTTTGCCTGGTTTGAGTATTATAGAAATGAAATATATATGCTTTTTCAGTCTAATATCTTTTGTTCAACATGTTCGAGATTTGTATGTTGTGTGTGATACAGTTTATTCAGTACAATATCATAATTGTCCATTCTGTTGGTAATGGGGGATTTCCAGTTATTATTCATGGATAGTTTCCAGGTTGAGGCTTGTGCACTCTGTCTCTCTGTCTCTGTCTCTCTGTTATACCTAGGGCCTTTTCACTGAGCTGCATCCCCAGCTCTTTTAAAAATTTTATATATTTAATTTGGAAACAAGGTCTTGCTAAATTCACTAAGTTGCATAGATTGGGCTCAAACTTGGAATTCTCCTGTGACTGCCTCCTGGAGTTCTGGGATTACGGGTGGTGGCTGTATACCAGGCCCAGCTAATTTGGGACTCTCATAAATACTGTATAAAGATTTTCTACACATTATTTAGTGAAATAGGTACACATTTCTCTTAGGTATGTATCTTGAATAGTTCTAGGTCCATCAGATTCATGGACAGCCAGTTGCTACAAGGTATTTGAAGAAACTCTCTTGCATGAAAGAGAATAGAAATGAACTTGAATAAATATTTAATAGAATGGTTTGAGTAAATTTCTAGAAAGCTAAATAAAAAGATGAGTTAAAAATAGCCAGATGTGGTGGCACATGCCTGTAATCCCAGCACTTGGGAGGCAGAGACAGGAGGATTGCCATGAGTTTGAGGCCAGCCTGGGCTACATTGTGAGCTCAAGACCAGCCTGAACTACACAGCAAGACCCTGTCTCAAAAAACTAAAAAAAAGGAAAAAAAAAGAAAAATTAGAGAAAAGTTAAATGTCCTGGGAGGGAGGAAATATAAATTATAAGAAAATTTCCCTAACTGGAAGTCACAGATTTCCATATGGAAGGATTCTCAGCACAATAAATGAAAAAAGACTCATAGTAAGATAGATTGTTCTGAAACTTCTGAACATTGTGAATAAAGTAAAGATTCAGAAGAAAGGAACAATTTACATTTAAAGGGTTAGGATTTAGGATGGCATTGGACCTCACCATAGCAATATTAGAAACCAGAAAACAATGGATCGATACCTGAATTCCTAAAGGAAAATTATTTACAACTTAGATTTCTTCATGTAGTCACACTTCCACTCAGGAATGAGGGTAGAATTAATTCATTTTCACACATTGCCAGTACTGAAAAATTATCTTCTGTTACCCCTTCCTCAGAAAGCTCCTGAAGGATGTGCTCCAAGAAGACATGGGATGTAGGAAATAGGGATTCACCACAGAGAGAGGTGAAGGGAAGGATGACAGTAAAGAAGAAGACCTGAGATTACAGCTATACAGAAGGGCCAGAGAACAACCAGTCTGCCTGGAGCAGGAAGATAGAGGACTCTGGGAAGGGGGGTTTCCAAGAATTTTTAAAAAGTAAATTCTAGTATTTACTCAAATTCAGATAATTTTCTAACATTTATTTAAATTTAGATAATGACAAATATTTTGACTGATTTCATAGAGTAAATGAAAGAATATAAAATGCAGCTTGCTGGGAATATTTTTCATGGTGAAAATACAGTACTGATTACTTATTTATCAAAAAATTAATATAAGTAGCCATGTGTGTTGGTGCACATCTGCAGTCCTGGCACTCTGAGGCTGAGATGTCAGTATTGCTTGAGTTAAGCACAGCCTGGGCGATTTCATGACTTAGCAAGACCCTGTCTCAAAATAAAAAATGAAAAGAAAAAGGAGTAGGAAATGTAGCTCGGTGTGGAGTGCCTGGGTTCAATCCCCAGGATTGCATTTTTTAAAATACACACATGCACACACACACACACACACACACACACACACACACACAAGTGTATATGTGTATTGTGAGGATATATGTTTGGGTATAGAAATTAGGATATGGATATTAGTGGTCTATAAACTGTATTCTTGTTTACTGTGTGAAGAAATCAGTTGTATGAATAGTGATGAATTAGTAAATTAAGAAATAACAGTATAAGCATATTTAGAAGTATAGAAGCGAAATACAAAGAAACAGCTAAAAACAAGATGAAATCTACTTGTTTCTGAGGAGCAAAATTGAGAGGAGGGGGCATGACACAGGACTGTTGGTTTTCACTTATTGATCCTTTGGCATTGTTTGATTATTTTAAAAAATGATAAAGTAGTGTGCATATATTATTTGATAAGATAAAAAACTGAACAAAGTAAATTAATGACAAGTTCTTTAAGGTGCATTAGGATTGAAATGTCTCTAATAAAAGGAAGTCAGACATAGAGAAAAAGAAACAAGTTTTTTTTTGTATTTAAAAGATTGTTATTTTATGTGTTTATTTCTATTTTGTTTTGTTTTATCCTAGGGCTTCAAAAACAAACCAAAAAAGATGGGTCACATAAAGCCAGACTTGATTGATGTGGACTTAATCAGAGGTGAGTTCCCAAACTGGTTTGTTTATTATGCATATTGTTACAGTATTTCATAGTGGTACTGTAGGTTACTTTCAGATACCTTCCGTATGTGCTAGTGTACTTTAATTTCTAAAAGTAAAAGTCTTCATTATTCAGGCTTTGGCACTTTTTCTCTTTGCCTTAGGATTGTGTGGTTATGTAAATTACATGGCTTTCATGTAATGAGAAAGGGGGATGAACTTAGAGACTTGTATAATTTAGAAAAATATATTGTAAGCCTGACTTATTTTGAGCTCCTGCCATAGGGACTGAGACGAGAGGTTGTCCTTATTTAATGCCCATCTAAGAGTGTTCTTTATCACACAAGTAATCACACATGTGCTGATTTTTGCTCTCACCTTTGTTTAAGGTAGTACTGCAGGCGGCCATCAATATAGCGTATCTACATGTGCCTTATTGTGTTTTATTGTATTTGAAGGCTCAACATTTGCCAAAGCTAAACCTGAAATTCCATGGACATCTCTGACTCGGAAGGGGCTTGTTCGAGTTGTATTTTTTCCATTGTTCAGCAATTGGTGGATTCAGGTTACCTCTTTAAGAATCTTTGTTTGGCTGCTACTGCTTTACCTCATGCAAGGTAATTGGAAGAGTTGGAATAAAGTGTGACAGTTCCATTTTGCTGCTTTTGTTTTCAGATAATGAAGACCTACTATTCTCATATTTACCCTTTTATTTAATGGTTTAAAGTACAAAGAGATGAAGGGATATACACTGTTTGGAGATATGTGCTTGAAAGAACAAATGTGATCATCTAACTTCACTCTAAATTTCCATCCATCTCTCTCACTGGCCAGGCTCAGTCAGTCTTCTGTCTAACCTTTGCATGTTGAATTACCTCAAGATTGGATCTTGGGTTCTTTTCTGTTCTTTAAGTACTCTTAGCAAGCCCCATTTTAAAAAAACATAACTGATACGCTGGTAGTTCCCAAATTTTATATCTTCAGGCCAGATTTCTGTGCCGCACTTTGGACTTGTAAATCTAACTGTTGCTTGACGTTTCCATGTGGAGATTTAGTAGGTGTCTTGAACTTAATCATATCAAAAGTCATCTTAATCATATCCTGATATTTTTGTGCAAACTTGTTCCTTTTAGATCTTTTCTATTTCATTAGATGATTTCATCCATTACCCATTTCCAAGTGAAAAATAAGTCTTCCTACTCTATCCTACCATAGTTCTCACATGCATTCTGCCACCCCGTCTTTAAGTTTTGCCTCCAGAGCCTGGCTTGCTCTTTACCTCGTCTCTGCGGCTACCAGCACAGTCCATAGAACTAGCATCTCCAGCTCAGGCTGCTGAAGTAATGTCTGCTCAGCCTTCTTTCTTTCTACCCACTGTTCCTCTCACAGCAGTTAGATAAACCCTTTAAAATGGGAACTTTATCATGTGATTTTCCTGTCTAAAACCTTTTCATTTCACTTGGCTTTAGAATAAACGTGAAGTCTTTACTGTGGCTTGTAATGTCTTGCGTAACCTGTTCCGTCTCCTCTTAGACATCACTCTTGCCATTTCTTAGCCCTCCACCTCCATGCTTGCTCTAGGTGTAATGCCTTTCTTTAGCTTTCTCATACGGTCTTTCTTTCTTTTTGAAGCATAAGGATTTGCAGGTGGTTTTTCCTCAAGTTTAAGACCTGAGCTCAGATGTCGCTTTGCTAGCGAAGCCATCCCTGTCTGTCCTTTCCATACAGTCCTATCGCTCCGCTCACAGTCACACGAGGCAGTTTCCCTGTCAGGGTTGCATGTTGCTCCCTGATGTGGTATTTTTGTCTCTCTCTGCGCAGGGACCCAGCGTCCTCTCTACTGCGTCTCTGCTGCATTGACAGAGACACTGTCCGAGCGAGGCCTGTGTGTCGCGGCTGCGTCCCTGCGCAGGAACATGAATCAGAGCAAAGAGAAGGGTAGGGGAGGTGAAAGGATGATGGCTGATTGTGTTTTCTTTTATCTTGTTGGAAAAAATAAACCTTTAAGTTGCAGAGTGAAAAATTATATGTACAAATTCCAAGTCTATAGGTTTAGATTTTTCAAACTTGCGACAGTGCTGTCCAGGGCAAGTTCTCTGATAATGGAAATGTTTCATGCTTATGTTGCCCAGTACAGCAGCTGCTGAATTTTTAATTATACTTAAATCATATTTAATTTTTAATTGATTTTAATTGTCTTCATAACTCATTTTAATGACTATATCACAATCTATCATATGGGCAGTCCTTTACTTAGAACTATCATTTCGATGTCTGTCTGGCGGTCTGTCATGTGGATTTACCGTAAACACTTCTTTATAGCTGCTTAATATTCTGTTATATAAGAACACTGTAATTCACATCACTTTTCTCTCTTAGTATGTTCAGTCTGCTATAATAAAAGTGTCATAGACTGGGGGTTTTATAAACAACACAGATTTATTTCCGATAGTTCTAGAGACTGGGAAGTCTTAAGATCAAAGCTCCGGATGATTCTGTCTTCCACAAAACACTAGACATAATTATACTGCCACTGAGTTCTTTGCCACTATATAACTAGAATCACCTTTGCTCTAATTTCCAGTAACATGTTTCTCTTTCTGTTTCACACCTCATTGATATGGCCTTTACCTCATATTTCTAAAAAGACTGAAGCTTTTTCTTTTCTTTCTTCTCTTTCCTCCTCCTCTTCTTCTTTCTCCTCCTCCTCTTCTTTTTCCTCCTCTTCCTTTCCTTCCTCCCGCTCTTCCTCCTCCTTCCTCCTCCTCTTCTTCCTTCTCCCTCTTCCTCTTCTCCTTCTTCCACCTTTCCCTCCTGTTCCCTTTTCTTCCCCCCCCTCCCGCCCCCACTGAACCTAGGGCCTTCACGCTGAGTGGCCTCCCTAGTTCTTATTTTTTATTTGGAGACAGGTCACACTAAGTTGCTAAGTTGCCCAGGCTGTGCTCAAACTTGCTTTCCTGCTGCCCCAGCCTCTTAAGTAGCTAGGACTACAGATGTGTACCTCCATACCTGGCGTTTAAATTTTTTTGGTGGTAAACTCAGGACCTTGCATTGAGTTATATCTCCATCCCTTTTTATTTTTTTATTTTGAGACAGAGTCTTGCTGAGTTGCCCAGGTTGGCCTTGAACTTGATCCTTCCGAGGAAATGCAATTATAGGCATGAAGCTTTCTTTATAACTCCCCTCTTTTCCTTCTGATCCCTAAGCATTTCCTTTAAATTTGTTCTGGAGATCTAGGCTTTCTGACCTGCTCCTTTTCTGTTAGACTACCCATTCATCACTCAGTTCTATAGCTGCTTCCACATTTTGGGTATTTGTTACAGCAGTTTCCTTCATTTTTCTGTACCAATCTCGTAGTCCATTTGGGAAATTACAACAAAAATACCATGGATCTGGTGACTAATAATCAAAACTTATTTCTCACATTTCTGAAGACTGGAAAGTCCAAGATGAAGACACTTGCACAGTTAGTATCTGGTGAGGATCTGCGTGTATAGATGGCAGTCTTCTTGCTATGTCCTCACCTGACCTAAGGGATAGTCTTTTATAAGGGCACTTACCTCATTCATGTGTGCAGAGCCCAATTACCTACTGCAGTGGTTTCGATAGATTTTCTACATTAAACTGTTCTTGTATTTCTAGTATAAATCCTTCATGGTCTTGGTGCATTCTTTTGCTGAATTGTCAGACTCACTTTGTAAAGACTGAATTTCAATCACTCATCCAGCAAACACTGAGTGCTTACTATATATCAAGTCTGACCTTGGCTTGTCAGTGAACAAAATAGACAAAAATCCCTGCCTTTATAACACTTGCTTTTTTAGTGATGAATTTATATCTATATTCACAAATCAACAAAGTCTGTGGTTTATTTGTTTTGGTGCTGCCATTTCTTGTGGTTTCATGGTTATGTTGCAGTCCTGGGTTTGGTCCCCAGTACTGCAAAGAAAGGGGGAGGGCAGGGAAAAAAGAAAGAAAGAAAACCTTCTCTTTGAAATTCAGTTTTAATCAAACTTTGTTGAAAATTCACTACCTACAAGGATCTTGGTACACTGAGTTAGTGCTAGATTTCTTTTTCTTTATTCAAGAATAGTTTATACAGCTCAAGAATTGCCACTGTGTTAAGGTCTGAAAGAACATATCTGTACAGTTATAAATAGAAAATTTGGGGGGAAAACTCCTGATAGTTTTTATGTCTTTCATCATTTGTTTATTTGAACATTTCATATGCAAAGTGGCAATAGACGATGGTAATCAAGATGAGAACTCTGAGGCCCAAATGCCTAGGATCAAATCCCAGCTTTGCTGGTTGCTTTCTGTGCACTTTGGGCCTTGGAAAATAACTCTTCCTCTGGCAGGAACGGTGCTTCAAAATGCGTTTTATGCAGCATCTACAGTAATTTGGTAATATTAATTAGAGCCCTTTAGTAATATTACCAGGCTGCCAGAAGGGCAGGTACTTTTAACATGGTGTCTTTTGGTTACTTGGCAATCTGTGGCTTCAGATTTTCATTTGGCTAATGTACAAGTGAACGGTATTCTAGGAAATTATTTAAGTTCTTTTTAAAGACAACAGATTGTAGAAATAATTTGTATAGTTAGTAAAATTTTAAAGTTGAACTCTAATGCTTTATATTTTAAAACCTCTTCTTCCTAGTTATAGCGATCGTGTTATATCTCATGATGCCTCTTGTGAACGTAAGTGAAGTGCTTGGACCCTTGTGCCTTATGCTACTCATGGGAACTGTCCACTGTCAGATTGTGTCTACTCAGATAACTAGGCCAGCAGGAAACAATGGAAATCGGAGAAGACGGTAAGATGAGAAAGTAGACCTTGGTTTTTATTTTCTGGAAGAGGTATTAAAGAGATTTATAAAATCTTTGATTAATCTAAAATTGTCCTCTTCCATGCATATTCTTCTTTTTTTTTTTTTTTTTTTCTTAAAAATGCTCTTTTTTGGGGTGCTGGGATTGAACCTGGGGCCTTGTGCTTACTTGCTAGGTAAGCACTCTACCACTTGAGCTAAATCCCCAATCCCTTTTTTCCTTCATACTAAAAAACCTTATTAACTTCTAATCTCAGATGGGATTTTGTCATTCAGTACAGTTGCTTAAAAGGAAAATTTCTATACTATGTTATTCTTTAAAAGTTATTTTAAATAATGCTTTTTAAAACACGTTCTTGGATGGAGGTGTAGGTCAGTGGTAAAGCACTTGTCTAGCATGTAAGAGGCCCTGGTTTCTACCCCAGTACTGCCAAAAGAAAATTTTTTTTTCTTTGAAATTCAGGCTTAATCAAAATTTGTTGAAAATTTATGATCTGCAAGGATCTTGGTACACTGTATTAGTGCTACCAGAATTTTACCTTTTTTGAAAAGTGTGAAATAATTGATTTCTAAGCGGGTCAGATCTTTTATTCAAGATCAATTTGACTCTTTAACATATTAAATTCATGTCAAGTTTTTATATGATATTTATGGGTTTTGGAACTGCTGATGTTTTATAGGTATATTCAATATTATCTTCCAAAAGTTATCTTTCTTCAGAATCTCTCTGTAATTTTGCTTCCCTAACCAATAACTAAATACAATGTTTCCATTTGGTGCAATGAATTTCTTTTCTTTTTTTTTTAATTAAGAGAAGACATTTTATTTAGAGTTGCAATGAATTTCAAGTTACTCTCTTTTTTTTTTTTTTTTTTTTGTGGTGCTGGGGATTGAGCCTAGGGCTTGTGCATGCCAGGCAAATGCTCTACCACTGAGCTATACCCCAGTCCTATTTTTTTCAAAACATTTTTCTGAAAAGAAGATTTCCTTATCAATCCAGTTAAATTGCTTTAGTATTTTCTGAAGAAACCAAGTGTTGTGCTGTGTCTCATTGATACTTGTGAGATAACATGGAATATCAATTAAACATGATCAGTTGCTTTTGTTTTGTGTTGCCCTGATTAAATGTGCCAAAGGGGCAGATTTCTAACATCTATATTGAAGTGGTTTCTTACAGTGGTGTGGAGTACACCTGAAAAGACTGTCACACAAGTGAAAATTGTGTCTAGTAATGTTTCTGGATAGCAGGTCTGTTTCTTTAGTGGCGGAACAAAATGATGGTATAGGACTTTAGTTTTGAATCTGTGTCCCAAAATCAGAAATTTTCTTGTATTATTTGTCCTTAGTATATGAAGTTAACTATGTTTGATCACAGGGAATAAATCTGTTGGTATAACTTTGTGTAGGGATATTATAGGCAAAAACAGAAAAGGTCTTAATCTGAAATTACTGAAAAATTTTTTTGTAGAAAATTACGAAAAACTGTAAATGGTGATGGGAGCCGAGAAAATGGAAATAATACCTCCTCCGATAAAGTCAGAGGAATAGAAACTTTGGAATCTGCACCCATTATTGGTGGTTTTTGGGAGACTCTCTTTGGCAACAGGTGAGAGTTTTACATTGAACTATTGATTTTGTAAAAAAAAGGGGGGGGCTGGGGATTTAGCTCAGTGGTTAGAGTGCTTGCTTAGCAAGCACAAGGTCCTAAGTTCAATCCCTGGCACCAAAAAAAAAAAAAAAAAAAAAAGATTTTGTATTCATGTTAGTGATTATAAGGTATCTATGATTGGGCCATAGTAGTAAGTAGCATGTGCATGTTATCACTGTGTTGTGATTTTTAAGAGTTTCAGAAAGATTTGCTTACTCCAAATGTTCCTCTGTCATGTTACCTATAAATGTAGTAATATACCATTAAAGTTTCATTCTGTTTGATATTAATGGTTTATAGACCACAAGATTACAAAAATATAAAAACTCTGAAAGAGTAATATTTTAAGCTATATCAGCTAACATCTTGGGGGAAAGAAGAATTTTAAAAAGATAGGCGTATGGTAATGTGAGCTCTGATGACTCTTCTGTGACAGGATGCAGCCCGTGAGCCTGGTGCTGTGGGCTTCTGGACAGAAAGGCAAGCGGATCGAGGAAAACTTTTACCTGATCTGTAATTTTACAGATTTTGACAGCACTAATATGATTCAAAGAGATGTTTATTTTGTTTAAATTAATGATGATGCTTAAAATTAATGATGCTTAAAAATAAAATTTTTTTGCAGTTATGTTTTTGAAGATGAGGTGTGTTCACTAATTTCTCCAAAGATAAGTTTATACCATTTGGTTGAAGGGTTTGAGTTCTTTGTACTGGGCCTGGTGAGTCCCTGTCCTTCTGGATCTCACTGTGTTGTTAGGAAGATGAGGGTGACAGGTGTGGTACAGTCACAGCACGCTTGATATTGCGAATGAGTACCTAGCTGTGTCGCTTAGTGTATCCCGTGGAAAAGTAGTTGGCAGGAATGGTGGAGGAATTGAGAGTCGCTGGGCTTCGCAGCCTGGCCACTATGCAGGAAGACAGAGTGAGGCAGACGTGCTGTCAGGTGGCTGTAGCAGGCAGCGTGAAGTAGCAGTTGCCACCGTGTTTGAGAGGATAAGTGGAGAGGACCGTTAGTCTGTTTCCTCACAAAACTGAAAAGTACATGCTGCTTCTCAGCTGATGTGAATAGATTCATAATCTCTGTGAGTCTCTCTGGCTGAATATTCCCTCCTTCTAATACTGTTAGTAAGCCAGAGGCTTAGAAAATATAATTTCTTGATTTCCAGAATAATATATTTTACTCCTTAGAAGAAAGTGATTCATGAAAGATGTTATTCTCAGCAAAGTAATTAGTAAACTTTTTTCTTTTTTTTTTTTTTGAAAATAGGATTAAAAAGGTAAAGTTACTATCTAACAAAGGGACTGAAACTGACAATGACTCGGCCTGTCTTCATCCTGCCATTAAGAAGAGGCAGTGTCGACCAGATTTCAGGATGTGGCAAACAAGAGAGAAAGCAAAACTTTCGGATGGAGAAAAGTGCCGTAGGGTAAGATTTAGATGAGTGTAACAAAATCTTTTGTTTGATGTATAAAATTTGTTTGATGTATAAAATTTTCCTATTCTTAGACTCTGTCAGACGTACAGAACAGATACTAACGTGTTTGTAAGTTTGTCTTGATAAATAAGTAAAACTATAGGTTGTGAAAAAGAAAAGTATCATCTGGAGATTGGAGCTTGTTCTTAAAATACTGATGGCTAAAACTTGTTACTGATTCTGCTGTTGATCCAGTCTTCCCAGCCAATGAACAGATTAGTGTAGAGAACACTGTCTTATTCCAAAGAGGCCGTGATAGTATAATAAGGGCGTGGGAGACCGTTTTTTAAATTTAGGTGGAGATGCTCTGTTCTGTGTCTAAAACTAACTTTTAATTTGCATTCTTGAATCGTTTTCTTATTTGTTAGACTGTAGCTTTCAGTCTAGTATTCATTGAGCCATATACTACTACCAGCATTTATTGAGTATTGTTCTAAGTGCATTACATATACAGACTTTCTTTTTTTACAACCTTGTGAGATAGGTGTTTTTTTATTGTTGTTTTTGGGTGCTGGGGATCGAACTCAGGGCTTGCATTTGCTAGGCAAGCGCTCTACCATTTGAGCTAAATCCCCAACCTCGAGATAGGTACTTTTATTGTCACTACTTTTCAGATGGGGAAATTGAACCCCAGAGAGATTTAGTAAATTGCCCAAAGTTACATAGCCAGAAAGTAGAAGAGCTGTGATTTAGGCTTAGAGTTTAACTTGAGCTTCTTTTAGTTTCAAGTTTGTATTTTCCTTAATTTTGAAATTTTTCTTAATATTGAGATCAAGTAATATGTAAGTTTGTTTAGTTTTGACTTAGTTTACTTTTCCTGCTTGGTAGCTTTTACATGTGCAATTTACTAGGGTATTTTGGGCTGTCTCTGTGGAGGTATTCTCAGGGACAAAGCTGTTCTCTTTGTAGGAGGCATACAGGCGTTTGGGCAATGGAGTTTCAGATGACCTGTCCAGTGAGGAAGATGGTGAGGCCCGGACACAGATGATATTGTTGCGAAGGAGCGTGGAAGGGGCTTCAAGTGACAATAGTTGTGAAGTTAAGAGTAGAAAATCTATACTTTCAAGGCACCTAAACTCTCAGGTAATTTTTGTTTTAATTTATAAAAGTTAAATTATTAAATCATTCAGTAGTAACAAGGTATTAAGTTTGTATTTTGATCTTTTTTGTAAGGATGTATGTTGTGTATTTAACCTTTATTAACATTAAAAACTGATGTGTGCATATAATATTATGTATGCATGTTCATGTTTAATGAATGGCTGTTGGTGATAAAATAAAAATCAGCTTTCATTTTTCTAAAAAAAAAATAGTAACAAGGTATTCAACGTATTTTCCTATTGTGTCTTGGTTTGATTTTTGGCAGGTAAAGAAAACTACTAGAAAGTGGTGTCATATAGTACGAGATTCAGACAGTGTGGCGGAATCAGAATTTGAATCAGCAGCCTTCAGCCAGGTAAAGAATCCTCTTGAGAGATCAGTGTTCAAGATGTATTCTTGAGTGTAATAACTTCATCCCTTCCTTTATTTATTGGTTGCCCTAAGGCAATAGATGTCTACCTTTCCCTTCCCTTGATTTATCTGTCTACTTATTTAGCAGCTTTTAGATGACTACTTAAACCTAGAAAAACAATGAGTTTTTAGTTTGATTTTAATCATAAAAGTATTATAGATGATGCTCAGAAAGAGGCAATATGAAGGTTACTTAATATTCATTTGGAGTATGGAGTTTAAGTATCATGAGTGGGGTTGATATTGCTGAGGGGTGATCTCTGAAAGGTGGGAGCAGTAACAAAATCTTATCTCAAAAGCTTTGAAAGCTAAGGGGGTCATATTTGGAATATGGTAATTCAGAAGTGAGCAGAGTAGATGGTGATACGGTTTTAGTTTTGATCAGTGAGGCAGCTGGGGTCATAGAAGACTTATGTGTGTACTGCAGGGAAATTGCATTCGTTGTCTGTGCTTCTGTTTGTTCAATTATCCTTTAACACAGTGGTGCCGGGACCTTGCTTGTGCTAGCTCTACAGTCACGATCACAGTATTTCAGTGGGGGACACTGTGTCAAAAGATTCAGCCAAGCCAGTCAAGTGAGTCCTCTGGGTGTGTGTACAGGGATTGTTCCCCTCTCAGAACACTGAGTTGGATGATCCCCTGACTTGGTGATAAATTTTTAGAGGGAGTTCTTTTAGAGTCTTGCTTGCTAGGGGCATCAGAGTTTAACATGTATTAGAATGTGTTGTTATATGAAAGCTGTGAGTAAATGACTGCATAATGATCAACTTGTGAAACTTTTGCTAGCTGTTGCCACAGATAACTTGTTTTAATTTTATTTCAGATGTGTAATTAAAGATGAATGAAAAACAATTTCTTAAGATTTTCCTTTAAAGGGCTCTAGATCTGGCACGAGTGGTGGCTCTCGAAGCCTCAACTTGTCAAGAAGAGACTCGGAAAGCACCCGCCATGACTCAGAGACTGAGGATATGCTATGGGACGACCTGCTGCATGGCCCAGAGTGCCGGTCATCTGTCACCAGTGACAGCGAGGGGGCCCATGTGAATACCCTACACTCAGGAACCAAATGTGACCCCAAAGAAGATGTTTTTCAGCAGGTCTGTGAAGGAAACAATTAGAGTATCTAATATTTATCATGCAATCATGTTTGTCATTTAACTTTACAGTATTATTGTGTTATCTCGTTTAACTTTACAGTATTATTATTATTTACTTTACAGTAGTCCTATAAAATAAATATTTTGAGTTCCAATTTATTTATTTATTTTTTTGAGTCCCAGTTTAGATATGGGAAATTGAGCATAGTTTGTAAGTGAAACCATTGGGATGAGAATGCAAGAATACCATACAGCTGCCCTGACTTAAATTTTTCTAATATTTTTTCCCCATTGAAACCAATGAAAATGATTTTTTTTCCCTCCAGTAATAGAGATTGAATCCATGGACTTAGCACTGAGATACATCCTTAGCCCATTTTTTATTTTTTATTTTGAGACAGAACTTTGCTTAGTCACTAAATTGCCCAGGCTGGGCTTGAATTTGGGATCCTCCTGCCTCTGCCTCCCAGAGTGCTGGAACTATAGGTGTGTTCCACAACACCTAGCTGTGAGAGTAATCGTTAATGTTTATTTTTTATGAGCTGGTTTGTTAGATTGGTACATCTACCTTTTATTTTCACAAACATTTCAGTATTATATATACATTAGTAGACGATAGTATTGCTTCTGTAATACTCTGTAAATCAAGTGATACTTTTAATTTCAGGTTTTATATTAATATAAAATAAGGTAGCCTAGAGTTGGAGAGTCCATAGAAGGTACATTAGCTTTCTGAGCCAGTTTAGGCATTCATTCTGTATCTATAAATTTTTTTTTTAAACCATCCATCGTGTGGTAATATAGTTCTTCTGAGGAATATTGTGAAATGGCCAAGATAATGTTAAGTGGTTGGCACAGTTCCATTAGGTCTGACGCCCTGCCGAGGTGAGCAGTCGGCCTCTGCTTGCCGCTTGTGGCGTCACAGTGCTCGTTGTGTCCTGAGGCAGCTCTCCTGCCACTGCTGGGCAGACTGGATTCTTAGGAAGTGGTTTTCCTAGCAGCTTTTTAGATGTCTAGTGGTGGTGGTCATGATTCTTCTTCTTTTTTTGTTTTTTAGCTTAAATATGTTTATATTGCCTTGCAAATAATACCAAATAATGGATATACATTTGTTTAATTATTGCATTTTCTTGATTCTTCTTTTTTTTTTTAAACCAAGAACATGTATTGGTACAATGTATATATAATGGTTACATTCATCACATTTATTTTGTACCTGTACATGATGCATCTTGGTTCTCCCCCTCTTCCCCACCCCTCCCCTCTATTTCCTTCATCCCTGTTTACAGCAGGTTCTTTCACATTTCTCCATGAATTCCCTTTCCTTTTTCTATCCCTCTTTTCCCTTCCCGCTTCCCCCTGCTCTCCATCCAATGCTCCTCTCCTTTGAATATTATCTTCACTTTAGATTATATCTATTACACCTCTTCATCCTTTTTTACATCCATGGTTTCTCATATCAGAGAAACAATTCGATGTGTACTCATGAGTGTCCGATTTATTTCACTTAATAGTATGTTCTCAAGAAACATCCATTTACATACAAATGAGTCTAGTTTATCCTTTTTTATGGCAGTGTAGTACTCCATTGTGTAGAAAAACCACATTTTCTTTAGCCATTCATTGGTTGTTGGGCATTTAGGCTGTTTCCAAGACTTAGCTATTACAAATTGTGTTGCTATAAACATGGTTGTGCATACATCCCTGCGGTATGAGGATTCCAGTTCTGGGAAGATCCCCAGTAAGGGGATAGCTGGATCAAATGGAACCTCTAGTTCTAGTTGTTTGAGGAATCTCCATATTGATTTCCATAGTGGCTGGACTAGTCTACATTCCCACCAACAATGGAGGAGGGTTCCTTTTTCCCCACAGCCCTGCCAGCATTTGTTATTGGTTGGTTTTTTCATAAACACACTTCTTTCTGGAGTGAGATAGAATCTTAATGTTGTTTTGATTTGCATCTCTCGAATGACTAGTGATGTTGAACACTTTTTCATATATTTATTTGCCTTTTTAATTTCTTCATCTGAGAAATGTTTATTAATTTCAGATGCCCATTTTTGGATTGGGTCTTTGAATTTGGGAGGTTTAATTTTTTTGAGTTCTTTATATATTCTAGATGTTAGACCTTTGTCTGATGAATAGCTAGTAAAAATTTTTTCCCAGTTTGTGGGGTTTTGCTCTGCTTTATTTGTGATTTCTTTTGCTGTGCAAAAGCTTTTTAATGGCATGTGGTCCCAAGCACTGATTCTTCATGTTGTTTCCTGTGCAGTTTGGGTTATGTTCATAAATTTTTTTCCCTACCCCCATGTCTTCGAGGGTTCTTCCTATTTTATTCTCCAGTAGATTTAGTGTTTCTGTTTTAATGTTTAGATCTTTGATCCACTTTGATTTTAGTTTAGTGCATGGTGAGAGACTTGGATCTAGTTGGCATTTTCTTGATTCTAAGCTGCTATTAAATTACACATTCTGTGGGAGGAAAACCCACTTCATTAAATCTATACAATTTTTAAAAAACTAACCAGAAACAGCATACATTTTCTCATTGAAGTTTTATGCTTTCTCCAGTTTTACTCTCAAAGTTTGAATCTGAATATTCGTCATATTCAGTCTGAAGTCTTCTAAATGATGTAGGCCCTTAGTAGTTGTGTGTAGCATCATGATAGTCTTGAGCTCTCGGTTCTTCTGAGATTTATAATATATATATATATATATATATTTTTTTTTTTTTTTTGGTGCTGGGGATTGAACTCGGGCCCTTGTGCTTGCAAGGCAGACACTCTAACCACTGTGCTAAATCCCCAGCCCTATAATATACTTTTAAGACAGATTTAAGAATAATGAGGGAAAGTAAACTCACCGTGTCAAGTGGAACTCCTCATTTCCTGGTTCTCCCCAGTCCCCAGCCTGCTTCTGTTCCGTCTCCACTCTTACAGTCATCATGGACATGCCTGCCTCTGTTGCTGCGTCCATGCCCTGGGTCCATTTTGTGTGGTGCTGGCCTCTGTTGTCTCTCGTCAGCGTCCTCTGGATCGTTACAGCAACTTCTCTAGCTTGCCTGTTTTCTTTTTTTTTTTTTTTTGGCCTGTTTTCATTTTCCTCACTAAAGCCAGAGTGGTATTTCAGAACTCAAATCTGGTAATACCATTGTCCTTAAAATCCTTTTTTCTTTCTTCTGGATTATTGGCCTCTGTTCCTTTATTTGTGCTAATAGAATCACATCTCTGACCATCACCTCCTGGCTCCTCACTTGGCGTACTTTGATTCAACTGAACCTGCAGTTCCTTCCTTCCCTTTCTTTCCATCTTTGTTTCTTTCTTTTTCCTCTTTATTTTTATGTCTCCTGTCCTCTGGTCCTTTACATGTGCTGGTTTCTTTGCCTGGGACGTACTCTGCTCTAATCTCCATCCCTTGGCTCACTTCTTTTTATATTTCAGGCAGGACTTTGCTGGAGTGATTTACTCTTTCAGAAGATCCATCCTGTATACACTAAAGCACTCTTCCTTTCCTTACCATGCCATACAGGAATTTTATTTAATTATGTCTTCTTCAGAAATCTAAGCTCCTTGATAACAAGGACATATACTTTTTATTCATTGTATCTGCAGTGCATGTTACAGAGTAATGTGTCACATGTTATATATTACATAGTAGGTGCTTAATAAATATTAGATAAATCGGTGAACAAGTGAACAAAATCAGTTAATGTTTGTGAGCATTATATAAGCTGAGCATTGTGGTGGAAAGAGAAGAAATGCACCATATAGTTCTTTTCTAAAAACTTAGATTCTTAACAGTAATTATATAGGAAATAAGTAGAGGACACTATAAAAGCACCATATAATTAGATGCTAGTTTGTCACATACAGACTTTGAGGATTTTTAATTTCAGAGAAGGGCAAAATTTGTAAGGCATGTGGCTGTTGAGGGGACTGTGTTTGGGAAATGGCACTTGCGCTGGTACCTGAAGCATAGGACATGCTCTGGGCAGAGGAGGATGGAGGCTGCTTTCATTGTAACTATCTCCTCTTGAGCTTGGGCATCCTGTGTTTTTCTGTGTCCTAGCTAGACCAGAGAAAAACTTAGCTCCTCAGGCATTCATGTGGTCTGTCAGGCCTCTTCACCTCTCCTACTTACTTCCTGCTACATTAAGTCCTCGATTTAGGAACAAGTTCCATTTCGGGAGAACGTTGGTAAGTTGAATTCATTCCTAAGTCCAAAAAGTGAGTCTTACATACTTTTGATACAGATACACAATGTACATTGCTTTGCACTTCCTAGAAGTCTCCCCCACATCACCACGCTTTTCCTCTTGCTTCTGGACATCCTGGGCTCTGACTGAGCACTGCACTGCTGTACGCTATCGCACCGCACAGTAAGCACATAGCAGCACAACTGTGACACTGTCTGGCAGACACGTGAGCTGCTTCCGCAATTTCTTTCCATCTAAGAATGTTCATAAGAGGTCCTTTCATATCTGTGAAAGTTTGCAACTTGAATGTTTGTAAGTCAGGGACTTATTGTAATCCCAGTGTAATCTTGTTCCCAAGATACTTTCTTTGTTGTTAGCCTGTGAATGATGTTAGTCTTACTTCCACGATTTTAAAGAGGTAAGCAACTTCAGACATTCATGGACTCCTGCCACTCACTATAGAAGACATTCAGCCTCTTTCTAGGTAAGAAAATGACTCAGTAAAGAATAAAGGACTTGAAATCAACATCACAGAAGTGGTTATTGGAGTGATTGATGAGCTCTGTGTGAGAGAGAAAATAGACCGATGGGACTGAACATTGGCCACTACAGCCTGGGAGCGGGACAAAAGAGAAAGGAAAACGAATGGAGGAAGAAGTGGATGAAACAGCTTTATATTTTTCTCCCCAGAACCATTTATTTTGGCTTCAGAACTCAAGTCCTGCCTCTGATCGAGTTAGTGCAATAATCTGGGAAGGAAGTGAATGCAAAAAGATGGATATGTCTGTGTTGGAAATAAGTGGTATCATCATGAGCAGGGTAAGATCAAATAGGTTCCAGATCTGAAAACGAATTTACTTAGTGATCAGGAGTTACTACATAACTATCTACTCAGTGATTCAAACGATATTGACTATGCATTTTTTTTTTTTTTTTTGTGGTGCCAGCAATCAAATACAGGGACTTGTGCATAGTAAGCAAGCATTTGTACCACTGAGCTACATTCCCAGTCTTATGACTCTGATTTCAAAACACATATATTTTAAATTTTGTAGCCAAGTCTTTATTTGGTAGTCTTTTTTTCAAATTTGCTGTACATGGTCTCTGTTAGCATGATGGGTTGTTTGGATGTAAGTATTCCCTATCTCATTTTGGCATGATCTGTAGTAAGTCGTAAGTCTGTGGGTGTTTTTTTCTCCCTTGGTGTTGGGGATTGAACCCCAGACTCTGTGCAATTAGTGCTAAGCGCATGCGTTACCACTGACCTATATTCTCAGCCCAAATTTGTGTGTTATTTTTATTTGTACTTTTTAAATATGTTTTTAATATTTTAAGTGGCATTGGATAAATGCTTCTAATATCTCCATTTCATTGTGCAGTAATGATGGAAATTTTAAATTAATTTCCAGGTAAATGCATATCAGCAAGGAGTAGGTTATCAGATGCTGGGAAATGTTATCACCATTGGATTAGCGTTTTTTCCCTTTTTACATCGACTTTTCCGGGAGAAGAGCTTTGACCAACTAAAGTCCATTTCTGCTGAGGAGATCTTGACTCTGTTTTGTGGGGCTCCACCTGTTACACCTATTATTATTTTGTCTATAATTAATTTTTTTGAAAGATTGTGTCTCACTTGGATGTTTTTTTTTATGATGTGTGTGGCAGAGAGAACATATAAACAGGTCAGTAGACAAGTAAAATTTCTTTCTTCTGTTTTTGTATGATGTCCCATTGAGTTGCTTTAGTTCTCTTGATTTTGGTATCTGTGAGTTTAACATTTGTGTTTTTGACTGTTCGCAGATTACATGTTGTAATCTGAAATTTTGCTTGAAGCCTGTGTATGGAAATGTAGCTAACACTCAGGATCTGCACCTCAGTGTGCCTTTGTTGTTTTTTATTCATACCATATATAGCAGTGCTGAAAGTGATAATATTTCGTGAAAAAAAGGGCTAAGCCTGGGAGGCTGAGGCAGAAAGAGCATCACAAATTTGAACCCAGCCTGGGCAATTTAATGACTTGGACTCTGGGGGGGAGGGGGAGGAGTCAAGTGAGAAATTTAGTGAAATTTGATGAGTTCTAGATTGATGACTTAATATATTTATATTGGTGATATGCATAAGAAATGTGATTTTGTATGAAAAAATGATTAGAAAGTAAGCCTTCAGAATCATGTATAAACATTTGAGTTTGTGCAATTGAGAATTTGCAAAAAGTATCCAAAGGGTATTCCTTTCAAATGTCAAGTGCACCATTTTGTGAAGAAGCATAATATATTGTGGGCTTTGGAAGCAACAGGGTAATGAGATGTTTACAAAATTTTTTCCATCTTAGTGATCACTAATAAGAATTTCTTTTTTTTAACGTTTAAAAAATCCTGGGGATATTGTTGCTAGTTGTATGAATACCTAGTCTAATATGTACTTTCCTCTTGTGGTTTTTCTTTAACTTTCTCTAGAGATTTTTATTTGCAAAACTCTTCAGTCATATTACTTCTGCCAGAAAAGCAAAGAAATATGAAATACCTCATTTCAGACTTAAAAAGGTAGAGAACATTAAAATATGGCTATCGCTACGTTCCTACTTAAAGGTGAGTTTTCTTTCATTGACAGTGGGATGTACACAGGGACCTATAGAGCTCGTACTCCTGGAAGTCTGTGGCAGCAGTCAGCGGCTGGGTGCTTCTGGGCATCAGAGATCACGTCAGTGACTGACAGACTTGTGGGCACCACGTTGATGTGATGTATCTGCAAAACTGTTTAAAAGTTTAAAACAGCAGTTTTTTAAACAGTTTAAAAAAAAGCTTAGAGAAAATTTAGATTTCCTAGGGCAGAGTAATAAGTATTACATCTTTTGGCTTTTGGGAAATAATCTAGCTGAAAATAATGAGTCAGTCAGTGTCTCAGTTTGGAAAGGTGTAGATTTCAGTGCTGCAAGTTGATAGTGCCCGAAATATATTAAAATCCTACGTCAGAAGCTTCTTGTAAACATTTATTTTCACGTTACGGTGGTGAAATTCAGAATTTGGTGATGTCTCTGAGTGTAACTAGAACATTAACATGTGTCTTGCTCTGCAGCGAAGGGGTCCACAGCGCTCAGTTGATGTGGTTGTGTCTTCAGTCTTCTTACTGACACTTTCAATTGCTTTCATTTGTTGTGCTCAGGTAAAAGTTTCATGTGTGTTTCAGTAGAAATATATTATAGGCTTAACTTCCTGTATTAGACTGCATAATTAGGTGTTTAAGTATAAATTTTAAAATGTCTATATTTCTTTTGCTATTTTGAATACTTGTTAATTTTTCCAACTTCCTAAAATGGGAATATAGATACTTTTGAAGACTCTAAGACCACCCTAATTTGATTTTAGTTAGCAATTTTTGACAGAAAATAAGGCTTTCAGACCCTGATGCTGCAAAATAGTGATTTTCTAACTACCTCATTCCCTCTACATTAGTTCTGAGGTAGCGCTTTCTTTCTCATTCACTTATTACACTGTGGATTGTGCGTTCTTACTTTTTATCCATAGACTATAATCCATTACTGTATCAGATTTGGCCAATGGGAGCCCCTTGAAGCCACTTCCTGTGTCCGTTTGACAGGTCCTCCTGTCTTAAGCCCTTTGTTCTTTCTGCATTACAAGGAGTCACAGGCTTCTTTTGCTCTATCCCATTTGTTGGGTTTAGCTCAGTCCTGCTGTGGTCAGAAAACATATTCTGACTCTTCAGTTCTTGGAACTGTGTCAAGGCTCCCTTTATAATAAAGCATATCTTTAGTTTTAGTAAATCTTCCATCAGCACTTTGGAAAGATTTGTATTCTGTCATTGTTAAGAGCAATATTCTCTATCCGTTAATCCAAAGTTTATTTAGTTATATTACTGAAACTGCCTGTATCCTCACTTATTTTTTGGTCTGTTTATTCTGTCAGCCATCAGTAAATGTATGTTTGAATGTATTGTGATTGTGGATTTGTCTATTTTCCCTTTTATTTATTTCAATTTTTGTGTTATGCACATGAGGGCTCTGTGTTATATCCAGATTTAGGATTGGTATCTGTCTTCTTGGGACTGACTTTTTTTTTGGTGCTGGGTTTTGAATCTATGGCCTCACACATGTTGAGCAAGTGTTGTACCACTGAACTATACCCCCAGCCCTTTTTATTTATTTATTTATTTTTTTGTTGTTTGTTTGTTTGTTTTCCCCTTTGGTGCCAAGGATCGAACTCAGGACCTTGTGCTTGCTAGGCAAGCACTCTAACCATTGAGCTAAATCCTCAGCCCTTTATTTTGAGATAGGCTCTTGCTAAATTATCCAGGCTGGCCTCAAACTTTTGATTGTCTTGCTTCAGCCTCCTGAGTAGTGGGATTACAGGTGTGTGCCTCCATATGTGGTTTGGATTGACTTTCATGTCCTTTATAGTGTGTATGTGTGTGTGTGTGTGTGTGTGTGTGTGTGTTTTCCCTGAATGTGGGATCCAATTCAGAATCACACATTGCATTTACTTCTCTTGTCTCTAGTCTCCTTTAATCTGAAAAATTTAAATACAACAAAAACTTTTATCAGAAAAAGACGCGCAGTGGGCAGTAAATGAAGATTTTTTTTTTTTGGTGATCTTATAAAATGTCTCTAATGTTTCTCCTTGAGTTGGTACATCAGCTGTCTTTTATTTTTGTATTTTATATTTTTACACTCTTTTATTTTCTTATATTTTAGGGATTGTCTTGTGATCATCATGACCTTTTTTGAATGCTTTTTTGGGGGGGATCAAACTCAGGGCACTGTGCTTGTTTGGCAAGTGCTCTACCATTGAGCTAAATCTCCAACCCTAACTGCTTGTTTTTTTAATCCAGCCTCACAGTCTTGGTTATTTTGGAGCATCTTTTCCATTTAAACTTAACATAATTACTGTAACTACTAATATTGTTTGTTTCCTGATTGTTCTACTTGTTAATTTTCATTTTTCTCGCCTCTCTTGTCATATTCCTAGTATTATATTTTAGTGTTCCACTTAATCCTCACCATTTTCCTTTTACTATTATTTTAGTAGTAACCTCAGAGATTGAGTCTAATAAGATCGACTTGTATAGTTTAACTAAATGACTAATTTATAGCCTCTTTGATAATGCTAGGATCTTAGAACATTTTATCTCATTTACTCCTTCATCTTTTATTTTATTATTATCATGTATATATAATGCTAATGATGCAAATTAAGTACTTTTGAACAATGATGTAAAATTAGTACCTTGATCAATGGCCATCATATACTTGTGAGTGGACAGCAGTGATTACATTAGCTGGAAATGCATTGACCTTGTTTTAATACTTACTGTGATATGTTTTCCTCTTATGTTACTTCAAAGCCCTGGCTGTCCTTCATGAAGAGGAAAAACAAATGTAGGAAACTTAGAGAAATACATAAATAGATGATATTTTATGAATATTAAGACTTCTGTTTTGAATATTAAAATATTGAGTTCTTAAAAATATTCTGCAATTAACAGAATAAAGCAGTAATTATATGATTTTTAAGACACATCGTAAACTGAACTTTTCTTGGCTCCTTTGATAGGTTCTCCAAGGACATAAAACTTTCCTGAATGATGCTTATAACTGGGAGTTTTTGATCTGGGAAACAGCTTTACTGCTTTTCTTACTGCGCCTGGCCTCTCTGGGGTCTGAAACCAATAAGAAATACAGCAATGTTTCAATATTACTTACGGAACAGGTATTGATTGGTCCTGTCAGTTCTGCCCAGTGTTAAAGGTGGCGTGATGTCATATATTTCCAGTGCTGAGGATTGAAGTTGAGTCAGTCTAGGTGCCGCCTTCCAAGCTATATGACCTCACAGGTCACTGTGCTGCTCTGTCATTATTGGCTCCCTGCCTGCTCCCGGGATTCTGAGAGTTAAGCTCTAATGAGCTGAAAACACTTCACCTACTATAAGGATGTTTTTACTGATGGCAGTGGAGCCTGCTTTTCACCTTATATTCTGTGTCGCATATTGGATACTTGTCATTTATATGTGATAAGCTTGTTTCTCTTTTTGGCTTTTTTTTCTTTTTTGCCTGTTTCTTTCTGTATCAGCTATAGAATGCATTATTCAGTGTTTGGAAAATACTCTCCACTTTGTGAATAGATACTAAGACTGAGAAAAATGTTTTTCCTTTGTTCTATTTATTCATTTAATTTATTTTTGTGAGACAGGGTCCCACTATGTAGTCTAAGATTGTGTCCAACTTACGATATAGCCCAGGCTGGGCCCAAACTCACTGTGATCTTCCTGCCTCGGCCTCCCAAGTGCTAGGATTACAGGTGTGCACCACCACACCTGGCCTTGAGAAATGTTTCTTGTAAATACAAAGTTCTATAAAGTGATTTCTTTCTTAACTTTGATTGTAATTTTGATTTTTGGGGTTTTTTGGTGCTGGGGATCGAACTCAGGGCCTTGTGCTTGTGGGGCAAGCACTCTAACCACTGAGCTAAATCCTCAGCCCCTAAAATTTTGAGTTTACCTAAAAAATTTTAAGTAAATAGACTTGAAATCTCTCTCAGTGTCTCTTTTTATTCTTAAAAATTATAGTGGAGGATTCTTCTTGTAAGGGGAAAAAATAAGGAATTAATAAAAGCAGGTATCTTTTTTCTTTCTGCAAGTGTTTAATGAGGATATTAGATTTTGGGGGGATACTGAGATGAATAACATACAGTTTTTGAACTTGAATTTACCTGGTAATTTTATTTCATTGCAATTAAAATTTAAAAATTTTATTGTTCTGGTGTTTAAACTGCTTCTTCATTAATTAGTTTTTCTTCACGAAATAGTTTTTCTGTGCTAAAGGGCAGCTGATTAGGAATGAGGGCTGGGGTGCATGACGGGGTCCGTATATAAAGAGCTGCTAGAAATTCAAAATTTATTTTGCTGGCTTTTGTGCAATGTGCATATGTTTTTTTTCCTTTGAATTTACCTTGCTTCTTATTCCTTCCCTTAGATTAATTTGTATCTTAAGATGGAAAAAAAGCCAAATAAGAAAGAACAGCTCACTCTAGTAAACAGTGTATTAAAGCTTTCCACCAAGTTGTTAAAAGTAAGTCATATCTTAGGATATATTTTTACTACAAATTAAATTCTCTGAGAAGATAGCACATCATGGATGGCGCCCCAGGTGGGGCAGGCAGCCTGGAGGAGAATCCGGAGCTGAGGCCTTCAGGCGCAAGGCAGCCTTCAGGGCAGAGCCGGGCGTACAGCTCTCTGGGGACTCCTGCCCCTCAGTCAGGCTGCTGGGCTGAACATGAGAAGAGTAAGGCCCTGGAGGAGTGCTGCCTCTTTCCCTGCCTGTCAAGGACTCAGACTGTTGGCATTTTTGTGGGGTCATCCCTCAAGGAGCAGGTTTGGCCTGCGCACAAGCAGACACATGTGGGCCTGCAGAGCAGGCGTGTGACCCTTAGGAACCGTGGTGGGTGTATTGGGCCGGGTGTTTGTGCTCCAAGGAGCAGCCTGCCGCATGTTGGGGGCCATCAGGGTGGTTGCCTGTCCATCCGTGTGCTATGGGGACAAGAGGGCCAGCCTCACAGTGCTGCCCAGGGCGACCGGCTGTTGCAGCTCTGTGGTGGTGGCCTGCTTCCCACTCCCAGAGGCTCTAGCGCTGCCGGTGCTGGTGTCCACTGCTGCACCTTGGCTAGGGCTGTGTGGCAGCTTCTCCAAAGCCATGTTGGTCCTGTCTCTGAGACCTGCAGCTGTCTCATTTCCCACCTCCAGAAGGACACTGTTTACCAAGACGCCCTGTCAGGAATTCACTGTGCACCCATCCAGAGTCCAACGCAGCCCTGTGAAGTGTTTTTATACAAGAAAAAGAAAGTGACTTAAGCTCATTTTTAATAATGAAATCAGTGCTTTTCTGCTTAGAGAACATTCTATATATCACATACAGGTACTGGGCTATATAGATTGAAAATACCAACATGTTGGTTTTGGGTTAATAACTTTGTAAGAAAAAATATTTCCATCTTGTTACCCAGGTTCTGATGACTGCTGATGTCTATCACATTTTTTAAATTACTTGTTTTAAAACCATAAATGACTGTTGTTGCAATCTACCTTAAAAATCATTGGTCTTAAGCTACATGTGGAGGCACACTTCTGTAATACCAGCAGTCTGGGAGGCTGAGACAGGAGCGTCTCAAGTTTGAATGCAGCCTGGGCAACATAACAAGACACTGTCTCTAAATAAAAAATAAAAACAGGACTGAGGATGTACGTCAGTATGAGGTCCAGGGTTCAATCCCCAGTATTGCAAAAGTAAAATAACAAATAAAGGTCATGGAAAAGTAGTTGAGGGTACGTCATGGAGCTTTTCCAGGTAGCTCTGGAATATTAAGGAAAGACAGCCTGAAACAGTCACCTTTACCCAAGATTTAACAGCATAAATTACTAATAGCTTTTGTCGGAGCAGTTTTTTTTTTTTTTTTTTTTTTTGTGGTGCCGGGGATTGAACTCAGGGCCTTGTGCTTGCAAGGCAAGCACTCTAATCACTGAGCTAAATCCACAGCCCCACTAATAGCTTTTGAAAAACTGAAAAACTATGTCTCAGTTCAAGTCTTCGATGTTTTTATAGGAGCTGGACACACCATTTAGACTCTATGGACTGACAATGAATCCCCTAATCTACAATATCACAAGAGTAGTTATTCTTTCTGCTGTCTCAGGAGTTATAAGTGATCTTCTAGGATTTAATATAAGAGTAAGTAACTGTAGCATCTTAGACTTAAAAATGCCTGTAAGACTGTGCTTTCCGCCTGCTGTGTGGGTGTGGGCTGGGCAGGGAGGCCGAGGGGAGCGGCAGGCGTCTGGACTGGTGGGGCTCAGGCTGTTCGCCCTGTTCACAGCAGAGTATGGTAGACAACTTCCGAGTGAACAAAAAAATGAAGTTTGAATTTCGTGTCAGTAGCATGTGCTGGGGAGGCTCTTTCTGCTCTAGGAAGATGTACAGAGGCAGAATGAATGGGAACCAATAATACCTGAACTGCAGTGTATCATTTTTGATCCTGGAAGTTTTTAATGTTTTTTTTTTTTCCCATGATGATCTTTTTTCTTATATAAAGGGTTTTTGACTCATGGCCAGTGAACGTACCTTTAAATCCTACCTGCTTGTCTTAAAACTAACCTTTTTGGTGATTTTTCGTAGCTGTGGAAAATTAAGTCATAAGCCGAGTGGTGCGCCTGGACTCCAGCCCCGGCCGGCATCAGCGCTGACCACAAAGGAACCAGACGGCGCCTCCCACGTACAGGTGCTCCCAGCTCTGCTGCAGCTCAGGAGCCGTGTTCCCAGAAGACGCATCCTCTCCCACCCGCTGCCTGCTGAAACCTGGTTTGCAAACAGTATGCATAGGAGCAGGCTAAGGACTGTCTGTGTTACAGGAACACAAGGGCAGTTTTCTAAATTAGGAGGTTTATTCTGGGCACTTCAGTACTGTGACAGTTACATTTACTGGAAATAGTCTTTCGGGTAAATATGGTAGATACCCAAAGCATGAAGTAAGTATCTATTTACTGGAAATAGGAAATTCAGTACTTTTCTATTACAGTCTATGAAATTGAAGATTTCTTTTCTCTACCAAACAGAGTCAAACAAACTATTTTAGGTTGAATCCAAATAAAAAAAAAACTTTACTTGGAGAGTTTCAGTTTCTAGGCTTTTTTTTTTTTTTTTTTTGGCTGAAGGGGAAAATATGTTTTTAAGTTGTCATTTTCTGTTCAGCTCTGGAAGACTCTTTAGTTAGTTAGCTCGATTTTGAGTTAATTCTTATAACTACAGTTGCTGGTAAGTCACACATATAATAGCCTCAGTAATTCACCCAGAGAAATTTAAGTGTACGTCTGCTTAATCTGTGTCCATCATATGACACAGTTTCCATGTCCATAGTTTTATCTGTTATGCAACTTAATGTGTCCAACCCTTGGCACAGTTTCAGGTCTCTGTGTGTAGCCAGCCAAGCCATCAGGCCTTTGAGGAAGTAGGTTCTCTGTCAGCATCTCTCATTACACATGTACACACGGACATGCGCTAATGAAAACGCCAGCGTCCTGCTCATTAAGTCACCTGCTTCGCAGAATCTCTTGGGGCAAATTGAACGCCTGAGCATTTTAAGATTTTGTGAAGCCTGTTTATTACTTGTAAAGCATGTGTTCATTTAAAATCAGTATATTGTACATATTCTATATGCGTGAAGATTTGTGATGATTAAATATAAATTTTGAAGTCTAGGGATTGAGATCACATCTCTCTGGGTTCAAATCCTTGACCTTGCCACTTACTAACTTTGTAATCTGGGACAAATGAACATCTTTGCATCTCAATTTCTTCACCTGTTAGAAAAGGGATAATAGGGCTGGGGATTTAGCCCAGTGGTTAGAGTGCTCGCCTTGCAAGCTCAAGGCCCTGAGTTCGATCCCCAGCACCAAAAAAAAAAAAAAAAAAAAAAGAAAAAAAAAAGAAAAGGGATAATAACTACCTAATAAGGTTGTTAAGATTGAGATTATCATGTAAAGTACCCAGTATAGTGTAAGGTATTTAGCACTTAGTAAGTCTTCAATAAACGTTTATTATTACTACTTAAAAGTCCCTTAAAAATCTCACTCATAAGATTCCTAACCCTGAAGATAGAAACATAGGAAGCAAGGTTGCTAACCGAAGTGGATCACCAAAAACATGCAGCATTGTAAATGCCACATGAGAAATGTACCTCTTTTAAATGGTAAAAGCTCATTACAGTTACGTACCTCTAGAAAGAACTGTTTTGTAGTGGCTCTTCAGTGTCTCAAAAGATGGCTCCTAGAAACCCTGGTTTTACTATTTCCCGTAAGGATCAAAAGCAACTGTCTTAAATCCAAGATTAACCTGATACCTTTGTCTATTTATCTTTCCAAAACAAAGCTATTTTTATCTTTTTTTTTTTTCTTTTTTTTGGCGGGGGCTACTGGGTATCGAACTTGGGGCCTTGCATTTGCCAGGCAAGCGCTCTATCACTGAGCTGAATCCCCAACTCATATCTGTTACAGTGAATTTCAGTAGGAACCCTGGTGAGTTCCTTCAGCTATGATTTTGCTGCTGTATAGTGGTGTAAATTATTTTTCACCTGGGTAGAATCATATGTAAATGTAATTGATCATTTCAGAAACTGGGGAATCACTCGATTTCTTGTTCATACTTCACATCCAGTCAACCACCAAGTCTTTGAATATCTTCTAGGTGCTTTCTGCTCAATCCATTCTTTTCTATCGCCGCTGCCACCCCCCTAGTCTAAGTTGACATCCTTTGTTTTTTGAACAAGTTTCTGATGCTTCTGTTCTTACAGATCATCCCTTTCCCTCCCCCAAGCACAATCTATTCTTCTCAAAAAGGAAATGTGTCTTAAGTTTTGTCATTTAGAATCCCTTAAAGTTAAGTGTTGTTTTGAAGATAACCTGGAATCCTTTTAGCAAGGTGCACAGGCCTACTCTGATGAGAAGTAATTCTGAATCTTGACAGATAAAAATTCTTCTGCTAGGTTTAACAGTCTAGGTTTAGAGATGTAGCTGTTCCATTGCTTCCTGGATTGTGTTCTCCTAAGTTTGCTTCACTGTTACCATTGTTCCTCCATCTACAATGTCTTTTATTTATTTAGCTTTGGCTACTCCTAAGATTTTTATCTTTACCATGGAATTTGTGTATTGTATATTAGTATAGTTTTTGTTGTTTCTTATTTTTTCTTCAGGTTACTGGACTTACTGACTCTGTGGACTTACAGTTTTCATGTTTTATATTTTCACACTGTGAAATTAGAAAAATTTAAGAAAACACTGGTATTTCTTAAAATAATTTTTTATATTCTGCCCCATGCCCTAGAACTTGAATTTACATGTATGTTAAGCTGCTTAAGGTTAACGTGCTGTTTGTTTTTCTAGTCTCCTTTTTAATTTTGGATGTTTTCTTTCATTGTGCATTTAAGTTCTTTAGCCTATTTTGTGTTGATCTGCTAATCCTATCTAATGTAATTTTCATCTGTAAAAGTTGGATTTTGGTCTTCTAAAAAAATAGCTTCCACCCCTTAATGCACTTATTTTTTCTGTTTCACGTAATAAATCTATTTGTAATCAGTAGGAAACAGGGATATAAAACCACTATCTGGGTCATTCTGGGGTTTGATTTTGATTTCTTCCTCATCTGAGGCCACATTTTCCTCTTTTAACTTGCTGATAATTTTGTATTTGTGAAGTTAACATTGTTGGGTGTTAGGTGTTGTGTGTATTCTTTTTGTGATCATTTAAATGTTCTTGAGCTTTATTTTGGAATGTAGTTGTTACTTGTTGTGGCTTGCTTTTAAGCTCCGTTAGCTCCGCCAGAGGAGTCTCAAATTTGGGGCTACTTTTCTGCACTGCTGAAGCCACGCCTTTCTGGATGCAGTCTCGAACCTGCTGCTTTATTCCCTGAGGTTTTTCCTCTTTGGCTGAGGGAACACGGAGTCCCAGCCCTGTGTGAACTTCATTTTCTGCCTCCTCCTGTCCTTGGCAATTTCCGCATTTGCTTGTTGCTCATCACTGCTCAGCCCTCTTTGTGTCACTGGGCTCTCCTCTGTGGAGTGCATTTTCTCTGGGTCTCTGCCCTGCAATTCTAGCCACCCTGGCCCAAATTCTCAGTTCTGTCCTTTGACCTCAGTAGGCTGCTGGGTTCTGTTTGGGTTCTCCCTTTCTGCACTACAGCCTAGAACCTGCCCCCAGGCAGTCATTTGGGGCAATCCCAGACTGCCTTGTTCAACTCCATTGGCCTTTGATGCTTGTCATCCAACATCTAATACCTTTAAAAAATTTTTTTTTTCATTCTTTTTTAGTTGTTTTAAGGTGGGAAAGTAAATGTTTTTCCTACCCTAGTAAATGATAAAAAATACTCAGTTGCTCAAGCCAAAGGCTCCAAATGTACTGTATTACCACGTTTTTTTGCTTGCTTGTTTTCAAGGAGGAGTCTTACTGTGTAGTTCTGGCTGGCCTTGAACTATGTAGCCCTGGCTGACCTCAAAGTTGTGGTGATTCTCCTGCCTCAGCCTCCTGAGTGCTAGGATTACAGGCATGCAGCACCATGCCTGGTAACTTCAGCGTTATGTGCTGCTGGAGTACTGGGCCACCAAGTTAATGTCAGTCGTTTCCTTTGCCAGTACTAGGTTAAGCCTCCTCTGCTTAAGTTACGTGGACGGCGATGCTGACCCATTGCCATTTCCATCATTGCCTACTACAGTTACTTCTCCACAGTCACACAAA
This sequence comes from Hystrix cristata, assembly GCA_004026905.1. NCBI lineage: Eukaryota > Metazoa > Chordata > Mammalia > Rodentia > Hystricidae > Hystrix > Hystrix cristata. The sequence continues at coordinate 77,196 of PVJO010004314.1, forward strand.
TTAGCTTAAAATATGGAAGCTATCCTTAAACCATTCCTATTTCAACCTTTCTTGGCTTTCCCAGTCGCCTCCAAGCCTGCCCTTGTCCATTCTGCTTCCCTCTCCAACTTTATCTCTCCACCCTTTGCAGTCTCACGCTTCACCTCCCCACCGCACTGTTCCACGGTAGTGAGTTCTCACTGTCAGTGCCGTGTGAGTTTGCTGCTCTGCCCAGAAAACATTTTCTTAGCTCAGCCCTGGCTGGCCAGTGCTTCTCTCTCAGCTCTCAGTTCCTTCAGGGAGCCTTCTCTAGTAGCATTTATGGCCCCCTGAACAGACCTCAAATCTGTTAGCATTCATGTCCTTCTTTCCTGTTAGGATGGAAGAATTGTCACTTGTGATTCTTCTCCCCTCATTGGTTCATTGATCCCTGTATGATCACTTCTAGGAACTTGTGCTTTTGATTCCCAGAAAGGGATGAGACTTGGATAATATTTATATTATTGAGAAATTAAACCAAGATGTGAAAACAGGTTAAGGTATTCATAATTTAATTGCAATAGTAATAACCATAAAAGTGTAAGAAAAGTAACTATTGACCTAATTTCTTAATCTACCTTTATAGTGAGGAAAATTATCCCTCCTCAAACTGCCATGCAGTATGATCTACAGTCTTCCTAAATATGTAGGTTGTGGCCCGTGTATAATATAGTCTGAAAAGGTGAATAATGAAATACCTAACTGGCATATGGTTTTCTTGACTTTCAGGGACATGTAGAAAAATTCTAAATACAAGGATGTCTTACAAAGTACGAGTTTATTGGTTTATGGTTTTTACTTTTGGGTCACAGTGTTTAGAGGTAAGTGGACCTATGCACTGTAAAAATAAACCTCTTTCAAATTAAACTCTTTTGAAACATTTTTAAGATCTACATACTTACTATAGGTCATGTGGGTTTTGCTTTGAAATGTAGTTGTGTGATTTGGGAAGATCAAAAAGTAAATTCATTAAATTTATTAATTTTCTCATTAATCTTATACATGTATTGCCTAGTAATTTTCAGTAATCTTTTGCTTCTTGCAGTTACTGGTGCCCATGTTGAATGATGAAGTTTGAGTGTCACAAATGTGCAGTAATTTTACTCTTTCCTGCACAGTCTCTTGAGCCTGTGAGCTGCCATAAGGTACTGCCCACGTGAGCAAATGGTTGTTCCTACACTAAGGACAAAATGAACCTTTGGATTTGTGAATGTGCTGTTTGGCTTGCTTTAATGTAAATGTTACAGACACATATCCACAGGATTCTTTGTTGACATAGTTTAAGCCTATGTAGCACTTTTGCGTGTGCGGGTTGTTTCTTTTTTTTTTTGAGACGGATCAAATGCAGGACCTTGCACTTGCTAGGCAAGTATTCTAAGCACTGAGCTAAATCCCCAGCCCTGTGCATTTTTATATTTTAATGTGTGAGAATGATTCAGGGTTTCCTTTTGGAATTCCATTCCTGATAAGCCTTAATACTTCCTTCTTAAACTTAATGCTACTTGCATAGCTACACTGAAAACATACCCAAGTTAATCGGTATCTTAAACTAACTGAGCTAACTAAAGATTGCATGTAATGTGGCATGCTTTAAATAAGTCATATATTGCTGATAAACCCAAACAGCCAGAACCAGTAAAGTTACCTTAATAAATAAAGATCTTACTATTTTTAAAGGACAGATGGCTGTCAGGCATTGGAGCATGCCATGATGATGTCAAGTTGTTCTGTTGTCTTTCGCCTGCCAGACTGGAATGTCTCATTTCATGACAAGTCTGTGTTCGTACCGTGTCTGTTCCAAGAGACTCTGAGCTAAGAACCAGCTTAAGCAGGCAGACTGTCGGGCAGTTTAATCTCAATACTTCTTTCTTAAAACCCAGCTCTCTGTGAAACTCTTCATTAGTGCACATGGTTTTTATTTTTACATGAAGATAGCTTGTTTATGTCCTTTCTTAATAGCAAGAAAATAAGCCAAGTCCTTTTCTGGGTCCAGGACTTCTGAAACAGGTGTTGACCCTGTTCAAAGCTGCTTTGTCCATTAAGGACTGATGTAACTGTTTGAAGACAGTGCTTTTGATCTTAGCCATCTAGTCTTCCCGGCGAGACCATGTCATAGCATCCCAAAACTCTTCGGCCTGAGTGAACAGTCAGATATGTCCACTCCAGAGCAGGGGGATTATCTTGCAGGTACTTCCTGCAGCTTTTGCTATAACACATCTTCACTGTGGGGCCTGGAAACTAGGGACTGAGTTTTATTTTTAGTGTGAATTCATGCAATGGTAGGTAGAAATTTATTTTTCTCAAGAGCATTAAATTAACCAGGGTTTTTGAAGTAGGTTTTAGGACTTATTTATACTAAGAGTTAAGTGGAATCAAGTCACGACATGTCGTTCTTAAATAAAATGACCTGTAAGATTAACGGTGAATTGCCACAGTCTGATGAAACAACTTTGTAACCTTGTGGAATGGGACTTGTCCTGTAGCTATAGCCATTACAACTGTTTTCTCTCTCTGATAGTGTAAGAAAGGTTTTCTTTTTTAGTAGCAAATAATTTAAGCAAAACTATTTTCTTTACAATGAAAGGTGAAAAGTAGGTATACTTAACTAATATTTCACGTAATGTATAAAAGTCTACTTGCACAGCTGGGGATTTAGCTCAGTGGTTAAAGTGCTTGCCTTGCAAGCACAAGGACCCGAGTTCAATCCTCAGCACCAAAAAAAAAAAAAAAAAAAAAAAAAAAAAAAAAAAAAAAAAAAAAAAAAAAAAAAAAAAAAAAAAAAAAAAAAAAAAAAAAAGATTAAAAAGTCTACTTGCACAGGTAAAGTCACAGTGTAAGAATCTTCGTGAGTGTAAGACTTTGAATGTTTGTTCCTTGGGAAGATAAAGTCTTTATTGAGAACTAGCTCCACAAGTAGAAAGCACCATAAGCAAAGCTGAAAGTCAAAGAAATGCAGGTCATGAGCTGTTTTTGGGTTTTTTTTTAATATCTATATAAAAAATAACGGGCAATTTACATATCTCTTTCTCTAGTCAGAACCTCAAGTGTATATATAAAGGTACTGTACATATATAAACATTTACAACCAGCACATCCATGTTTTTGCTCAGCATTCCAAGGCCACATTGCTAAGTCAGTACATAATCAGTATAGTGACAGGTTACTTAGGGAAGAGTCACATCAGACTGACAACATATGACATCAAAGTTATGTCACAGTAAAAAATAGGATTTGTATCACTTAATTGTGGACTATAGGGAAAATAAGTCATTTCTGTGTTACTAAATTCTTAGCATTTATTCAAGCCTTCTAATTTTGGTCTATTCAAGTAATTACAGTAGATGGGTACATAAGTTCTGGATGAGAGGGGATTTCCAAAGTCTCACTCAGGGAAGCACGTGCTACCTACAGGGACCGATAGAACTGTTATGAGTCTCACAGTCAGACCTGCAGACAGATGGACATAATGTGTTTCACAACAAGATGAACTCAGGGTGACAGAACAAATGTGTTTAAATACTCCATAAAATACTTTTATGCTGTGAGTGTGCCTTTATTTATAGATGCTACTGAATGCTGCTTCAGGGGTTTGTAAAACCTGGACTTACTTTATGGAGTTAAAAACTATCTCTACTTTCCTGTATTTTCCAGCACACATCTTTAATTAGACTTTTAAAAAAGAACTCTGAGAAGTTGTACAGCTAAGCAGATGTTTAATCTCTCTTTCTCAGAAAGTTAAAGACCCAGCACGTACTGCCCGCTGTGCTGGGCGGGCCCCACACGGGCTCTGCGTCTGCACACCTGGGCTTGGGCATCTGCCACGTGCGCCGGCACTGGAGCTGGAATGGACCGTGAAACTGGTCTCATGATTAAGTCCCTCACATGATTTACAGAATCTGACTCTTAAAAGACTGATGACTTCAGTGGTAGATACAATCCAAATATCCAGAAAGAGATAATGGGTAATTTTTCTTTGAAGAACAGTAAACAGTACTTCCGCCATGCTTCTTTGAGGTTTCCTAATGAGAAAGGGTGACTGAGATGTGACTGGGTAACAGCCAGGAGGTGAGCTCTGCTGCTTAGAGGGCTTTCTCACTTTGAACATTCAGTTGTAATATCTGTAACAGTTATCTGAAACACTTTATCCAGCCAAATTAAAATTAAAAGCGTATAAGAATATTTGACCTTCTGCTTTAAATTAACAACGCTTGGGAGTTTTACTTCTAAGCTGGGACGCCAGCAGTAGCTGTTAGCTTGGATGATAAGCTAACAGTCTCTCCTGCAAGGACTCAGATACTTCTCTCTGTAAACATGCAACATGCTATTGAGAACACCAACTTCCAAGCCAAACCTATCATTATTGTGGAAATATCTGAATGAGGAGGATAAAATGGACGTGATACAGTAGATAAATTGGCACAAAGTGAGTCGTGACCACATTGTTCATATCAACATGTCACTTGTCAGACACGCATGGGGACGAGCGGGCAGCCTCACAGGGCAGTCAGACGAGTGTGGGGACACAGCTCGCTTCCTGAGCGAGGGCGCGTGGCCAGCAGGTTGGTTCTTAGCAATCCTAAAGGCCCTTCATGCAGCCTAGGTAACTTGTGCAAATTAAAATGTACTCAGGTGTTTCAGAATGTCTGAAAAAATGACTTCTGGAAAAATGCTGCTTTTTAGTAAGAAAAGATTACAACTTGTTTTTCTTTGTTTTATGCTAAAGGTCACAACCGTTTCTCAGCCATGCCAGTCGTGCCTGTGACTTTATTTGCACTCGGCACCTTCCAGGGCCCTGGAGTTATTGGTGTTTTCTTAACTGGAGAGCTACTTTCAGGTTTGAACCTTCCACTCTCTTTACATTTGTCAGTCGTCTCGAGTTCTTTCCCTTTGTGATCATCTGTTTTATTTAACGCCATCCTCTCTTCGGGTTCCTGTTTCAGCTTCTTTTCTGATATTTGGACATTTTCTCCTATTTTATCTTTACCAGAACGTGTTTCTCCTGTGGTTGCTTTCTTTCCTTTTTCATTTTCAGACACTACTCTACTAACAGCACTGCTATTCTTTTTGGAGGCAAGAGACTTTTCATCCATTCTCTTGCTTTTTTTCTCTGGAGACCTTGCTCTATCTTTTCCCAACTGACTCTGCTTCAGATCTTTACTGATCACACTTGATTTTTCTTTCCCATCTGGGAGCTGCTCAGCATTGTCACTAGCATGGCCTGCTACTCTGCGACTCTCACTCTCGAGTAATTTGGCTTCAGCATTTGACAAGTCTTTGCTTCCTTCAGTTTTTTGCTGCTTCTTTGGGCTGGAAGAGCGTCCTCTGCTTTTTCTGTAATGGTCTTGTCCAGAATCTGCTCTGGTGTCAATCTGAGACTTTTTCTCCCTTTTCCTTGGGCTGAGTGATCTATCTCTGGGTCTTCTTTTGGGGTCATTTTTTAGAGGGCTGGAAATCTTTTCCAAATGTTCCTCTGAATAGCGATTAGCTGACTTTTTGGGACTAGCAGATCTACCTCTTTGTATAACACCATTTTCCACTTTCAGTAGATTTTTCTTGTCACTGTGCCCATGACTGTTGGGTGGATCCCTCTTATTCACATTTTTCTGGAAAAGAGGCTGATGCTTTATCTCAGGCTGATTTTCACTTAAAGTGCTTTTCTTTTCAGGTACAGTGTCCTTTAATTCTTCTGCCTTTTCACATATCTGAATTCTCACTAGAGAATCTTCAATTACTGGCACATGAGACTCCTCAAATATGGAAGCAGAATGTGAAGATGGGGGAAATGGTGACTGTTCATCATAAATCACATTGGAAGATGAAGGACTATTAATATCCCAATCACCTAAAAAAGGGATTCAAGTGGAACATTATTACATTTTAGAATTATAAATAGGAACCACACTTTTGAACTTTGACAGCATTTCAATTGTACCAACTGATTAAACAGCCTAAGTCTTAATATGTTATACAGTTTATGCATGTTTACATATCTCTCTGTAAAGGCAGATGTTTATAGACATCTGTTCATACACAAAGGGTAGCTTTTAATGTACATAATGCTTCATTTTTGTAATACACAAAGGGTAGCTTTTAATGTACATAATGCTTCATTTTTATAATTATGTATAATTAGTGAGATAACATATAATCTGTAAGTTCTTTATTAGTAAAGCCCAATCAGAAGCTTATAAGAAACAATAAAAACTGGGCCAAATTACTTGGTCCAGGAGGCTAATTAAGGTGTGATCAATGGATATATCAAAATCACTAATAAAGGAGACCAAACTATGGTAACCAGAATGAGGTTCATGGGCATTTGTAAATAAATTTCTTGCATTAAGCTATCAAATTTAATGTCAAAAGGAGACTGAAAAGTGCAGAAGATAGAAATAGATGTATTTAATAGCATCATTTTTAATTGAAAACGAAGGAAGTGATTTATAAGACATGCAAATTTACCAAATCTTTTTAAGGAAAGACCAAGAAAAGCCCTGAAAGCCTTAATGTTGCTCAGGTTTCACGTAGGAGCACAGACCGGAAGGAGCCAAACCTGAAGAAGGAAGAGAAAAAGCCTAGGACTATACGAAAAAAAAAATCAGCGCAGTTAGCAAAGATGTCACTGGGAATGTATGATTTACAAGCAGATGGTGGAAGATAATACAGTCAGAGATTATCAGCTAGAAGGGGACTGTAGGAGGTTATGTCTACACTTATCCTACAGAAGACCTGTGATGGGGGGCGGGGACACCAGAGGAGACAGGACTAAGTAAGTGTGTTCTGCCTTTATTCTTCAGTTCATGCATTCAAAAAACAGTGATTTCCAAGCTCTGTGACAGTTCAAAAACACACACTGAAACCAAGGAAGTTTAAAACCAGCTCAGGAGCACAGACATGGTCGCGGGTCCAGATTTCTATCTCCAAGTAGGGCTACAGCAACTTGTTTTTGACAAGTGACCAGAAAAGCCTAAAGTTCTTACGATGTTTACTCATTAAGAGATAAACAACTTACTATAAAGAAATAAGTAACATTTGTTGATATGCAATTAACCAAGGATGGGAAAAAGCTGGAATATATAACACATTTTAAGTATTTTTCATATTTAAATTGTTTGCTTCTAATGTTCTTATTCATTTCTCTCCAAAAGCACTTTATGCTTTCTGATGAAATCAAAATATATATTCTATCACAACAAACAGAAGTCACTCCACTTTTGATGATTCTGGTGTTCATATTTGAATTAGCTAGTAAAATATCCACTCCTTTCCTTCCGCTGCCCTCTCCCTGACACACAATCTTTCAGCCACCAGTAGATCTTCAGTAACGTTACTTACCATGGTCAGGTATCAAGCCAGTTCCTGGCCGCAAAAGGAGGAGAACTTTATTCCCACCAGCCTGAATGAGCTCAATTGCTCGAGTATGTGTGATGCCTTGTGTAGGTTCCCCATTGATTTCAACAATCTGGTCACCAACCTAGACAGGGAACATTCACAGGAATAAGATGAAACTATGATCCTTCAGTTCTGCTTGTGTCAACTCTAGAGCTCATTTGTAAAGTAATGAGCCTGTACAGTATTCTATAATGCTAGAGTTGATGTAGGGACAGATGGCAGCAATAGGGAGAGACAACGCAGTTTTACTTTTTAAAAATTCTTAATGGGAAAATTTTGTATTGTTACAAAGTCAGGATCTGGGCATCCTGAAATCAAGAATCGAATTCTAGGTAAAGCACTTGGCCACCATGCATAAGGTTTTGGGTTCAATCCCCAGGGCACCACCAAATAAAATCCGCAAAATCCTTTTCTCTAACATACATGAGGCCTTGTGTTTGATGCCCAGGATTAGAGAAGGAAAAAAATCTAAGTTTCTAAAATAAACCAAATGATATCAAAAAGCTGTACCTGAACGATCAAACTTACAGTTTTCTAACACTTTCTCTGGGAACTGCCCATTCTCCGTGCTGCTACTAGATCCTGTCCACATACGAGGCCTTAGCTAAATGACTAATTTAGAGATTAAAATTCTAAAAGAATGGAGCTTGGCAAATAGCTTGATAGGAACATTATTTAAAACCAGTTACTAGCTTATACTTAGTGACTTTAGGGGGAGACCATTTTCTTGGAAAACAAAACTAGAGATCAGAATAAGATGGTTCAGTACCATTGTTATTTACTGGAATTACCTAGTTTGAAAACGAAAAAAAAGAAAAGTATAATTTTTGCAAAGGACTTGATTAAAGATAATGACGGTAGTGATTTTAGAATCTACTTCAAGATGACATGCAACTGAAGGTTACTGGTTTCAAAACAGGGCTACACAATGGACTGTTACTAAAAGCCCAAAAAGCAAGTATGTATGAGTTTACTAAATCCAGAAGTAATATGACCGGGAGGACTCAGTATTATTTAATGGAGGTCAGTGGGACATCTCAGTGCCTAGAGACAGCCGGGCACAGCAGTAGGAAGCTGGACTTCAGAGTCCATGTCATGGTTCCATTCTGGCTCTTTTGAGCTCAGTGGCCTCACTGTCCTCCTATGTTAATGAGGATAACTGTACCTGCCTCCTGGAGTGATTTGGAGAGTTAGTGAGATACAAAGTGACTGCACACCAACCACAGATACATGTTATTTTTCAAGTTATAAATGGCATTAGTATGAAGATTTAACTAGCCTGTACCTCATTCTGCACAGTACAAAATATCACATAAACTATATGAAATTGTATTTGAAAAGAAAAAGATACTAGTGAAGGGTATCAGAAACAAGACTCATGGATTTAATACTGTTGTGATATAAATGCCCCCTGAATGCACATGGTGGAAATGTAATCCCCAAGATTCTATGTTAATGGTATTTGGAGGTGAAGCCTTAGGAGGTGACTGGCTGATTAATCTACATAAGGATTAGTGGGTTCCTGAGGGAGTGGCTTTGTTATAAAAGGGAGCTGTCTCTGGCACGTGTGCTGTGTCTCCACGTGCGATGCCGTGTGTGCCTCAGGACTCGGCAGAGCCTGTAGCAAGGCACCTGCAGCAATGTGTGCCTTGGCCGTGGACTTCCGAGCCTTTAGACTGTAAGAGAAATGATCTATTTCCAACTTTCAGGTTTTCAGTTTTAGTAATAGGAAACAGTAAGCCAGATATATAAAAAGAAAAGAATTTAAAAAACAAAACATTAGAAATAACAGGATGGAGAAAAGTAGTAAAGATAATTAACAACAACAAAAAATCCTTACTATCCAGAGTATTTAAGTGAAACAAAGGCCAATAACTAGATTTCCCTTGCTAAATCTCAGTAGAATCGCTTTCACGAGGAAATGCCGATTATAAATTAGCACTAGATATATAATCCTGCTTATAATTAACATTTGGAACATGCTCAGGTCTATTTTATAAAACATGGCCGAGATTATAGTTAATTTCAGTCACACTGTTTGCCTTAAACTCTCCAAATCAGTCCTTAACAAACTGCAAATGAAACTTGTAATTGAACAGACTTGCCACCAGGTGTCATTTTTGTTTAAGGGGAAAGGAGGGGAGCTGTGGCTTTAAGATTTATTGGGGGAGGGGTTCTATGCTGAGCTACACAAAACTAACGATTTTTTAAAAAGGCATCTGAGGGAAATAATTTAAAATGTGATAAAATGGGGAAACATCTTTTGATAAATAAAGATTCAAATTCAGTTTTGTATTATTGAAAAATAAAATCGAGGGACAGAAGAGGAAAGAATAGAGAAATGACAGGGAATACAAAATGAAATAGAACCAAAAGAAGAAAAGACAAAAGCACATGCTTGTAGTCTCAGCATTCTCAGGCACAAGGACTGAAAATTCAAGCCCAACCCTGGCGATGTAGCGAGACCCGGTACCCCCAAAAAGATTTGGGGATGTAGCCCTGGGTTCAATCCCTAGTAACACACAAACACAAGACACTGTCTTTTAGCAGTCTTGTAAAAAAACATCTATTAGAAATATATTACCCTTACACAATAACATTTCTAACACAAAGCTTGCATTATCTTACAACTGTTAAGAAACTATATGCCTCCCACTGAAATCAAATCCAAAGGGGACAGAAGCCAATGCCTGACCTGCCAACTCATCCCAGCAAGTGACTTAGTCTCCCTGAGCCTCGCTTTTAAATCTGTGTGGGGATGTTGCCATCTAGCTCAGAGACTAAAACTTAATATAAGGAAATACACATTGCCTAGAAGATAGCAGACTCTTAATATTTTCTAAATCTGATCTGATTCTGCTTTGTGTTAAATATGTTTGACAGCTGGATGTGGTGGTGCACACCTGTAATCCCAGAACTCTGGGAGGCTGAGGCAGGAGGATCACAAGTTTGAGCCTAGCCTGGGCAACTTAGCGAGACCCTGGCTCAAAAAATAAAGGGGCTGGGGATGTAGCTCAGTGCAAAGGCTGTGGGTTCAGTCCACAGCACCACCAAATATACATATATATAGAGAAAATAAGATTAAAAAAATAAGTAAATAAAAACTTGAGGACATACATCAATTGTTTCTACATAGGATTCTGCTTTAATTAATAGCAAAAGAAGGAAAAATTAGATCTGTAAGCACTTTTGGTCTGCAGTGCCCCGTGCAAAACTGAAGTGTTTCAGAGCTGAGAACACCTAGCAGTGAGGATTACTGATGTGAATCTGGTCCTTCAAATGACGAAGGTTGCGAGACTCAGGACTTCCACCTCTGGTTACCTCTGTAGGCGGCTGAGATGAAAGAACCCTGGGCTTATTTTTCCTTGGAAGAAACGAAAGATTCTGTTTTATCCTGGCTTACTCAAGACTTAGTAAGATGAAAAGTGTATTTTATTTATAAAACCATCTACCCTCGTATACCCTCTTACTTGGATACACATGTAAGAGGTGACTTTGCTTATCGACCAAGGTCAGAAAGACAAAGTAGCACAGATGCAGTGTGGCGAGCTCACTGGACCCCCGAAGGGTTAGGAGCGCACAATGAGGAGCACACAGCTTTCAGGCTTTAGTTATGGAAGAGGCCTGCTTTTTAGATCAAGGAGGTTTCTGCATTCCCTCTAAATCAGTTATTTTTAGCCATTTCCGTCCTAGACCCAGAAGTGAAAGCTGCAGATGGAAGCCCACTCACATGAATCCTGCCATCTTTGATGGCAGGGCCGTCCTCGGCCAGGCGCAGGATGAACAGCCCCATATTGTACTCCTTCCCTCCGCGCAGGCTGAACCCGAAGCCCCGGGGGCCGCGCTCCAGCTCCACTGGGTAGCAGCCCGGGCCCTGCTAGGAGAGAAGTGAAGAGAAACAAGCTCTCGCGGAATGCTCGAGTGCATGGCAAGCAAAGGCCGCCCGTACAGCTGGCACCAACGATTCTGCGCATTGGCTATGCGTTTCCGTACCAAAAGAATACAAATTTGGATTGAAGGGTTCCTGAATTTTTATTAATACAGCCTAAATTAAAGATTACATATCTCCTACTTGGTTAATGCACAATAGAACAGAATTTTAGAAAATGCTTCCTTTAAAAAGGAGATGTGACTAATTTTTCTGAAAAATGAACAAACAAAATCCCCCTATTTTAATTACCTACAACATGTATACTAATAAGTATCTGACCAAGGGGCCAATTTTTTCCCAGTATACTTTTCTTCATTCTTTATATCCTCTCATGTAAGCTAACCAAATATTGAACACACAGCAGTTCTGCAAGAATTACTAATTTTGGAAACAAATTTACCTGAGCTTATTTGCAATTCAAATCACCTATGTCGGTGACAGAGCAACTCCAATCATCAGTCCACGTGTGAAGAGTGTTTGTTTACCTGATTGTGCCGACTGCCTACCACTGAAATCACAGCAGTGTCAGGCTGTGCAAGGTGCTTGTGGTCAGACCATGAATGTCTATAAGATGTGGAGGTGTCCTTTCCAATTTCACCTTCCAGGGCAATTCTGTAAGAGAGAAAGCAAGTCACTCTCTGACCTGAGAAAATGAAAAACTTTTGAAAAGGAAAAGCAGATTAATTTCTTTTCTTGCAAAGCTAACCCTTGCCATTCTCCCTCTGACAAACTGCTAGGCAGACAGACTCATCCAGAACCAGGTTGCTGCTAGGCAGACCCTGGGCACTGACTCCTGCACAGCCTAAAGTTGTCAACATACCCATTTCTTTAAAACAGTGTCTCAATGCATTTTTACATCCAGAAAAATCAGCACTCAAAGAACTGAGCCAGAGGGCAGATAAAGTGCCCTTGTCACAGTGAAAAACGGCTCTCCTCGAACACTAATGCATTGGAAGATGCTGAATTTCTAGAAATCTAATTTTGGTTTTATACTAATATTTTCAACAAAAGAAAAGAAATGGGATTCTGTGGTATGGGGCTTCCCTACTTTGTTCCAACCCTCCCCGGTCAGGCAGGGCGATGGTTAATGCTGTGCCGGGGGAGGCAGGATGACGGTTAATGCCGGGCACAGGGCAGGCAGCTGAGAGCACAAGGTACCTGAGTTCTCTTTTTGACCTCAGCAGCTGCCTTCTGCATAACTGCAGCATTGGGGGCAAGAGCAGAGAGGGGAGAAAAGCCCCGAAGCTGATGAAAACAGTCCTACCTGTCCCCAGGTACATGGTTGACTTGTGCCTGTCCTGTGGGTCTGTGCTGCAGTGCTGGGCTTTGCCTGGCAGAGTTTGTTCCTGATGGTGGACCGTGGTGCTCTATTCAAATGAGAACAATCAAAATGACAATTCGCATAGGAAAATGAGAAGGCCAAGTGGATCTAGGAAACTGAAACCTAACAATGGCGCCGCACAGTGGTCAGCTGTCCGGGACAGTAACATCTCTTCTGCTGTGGCTTCTGACTAACGTTCATGTTTCAAGAGAACAGGAGTCATGCTCTTACTTCCCCACTTTCCTCCTTACTTTGGTCACTCATGCAACATGAGAGCCAGAAATAACGGTCACATTTATCTAGAAGGTGTCCTTGTACCCCATTCTATCAGTTTCCAGATCTTGCATGTCTTAATCCGTAAGCCATTCTAGGCGACGGTGACAGGCCTTGGGAATGCTGGAACAGAGGCTGGTGTGCAGACGACCCATGCATCTTTGACTCCATTTTAATATGGGAGCAGCTACTGAGCCTAACGCTGAGCCCCAAAGATTATAAAATCATCCTGAGTGCTGGCAATTGTTTATAGAGCTCCCACCGCTTCCGTTTCCTAAGAACACAAATGCAGGTGCCAGAGCAACATGTTTACGTATATTCTAAACAGCTGAGTCCCTGCTGTTCCTTGAAGGCAGATTCCATAGTGCAGTACAGCAACTGCCTTCATCAGAGCTAGATGGCAGTCAAGGGAGATGCCAGTTAACAGAGATCCTTAAGGTTGTCAGACTTTTTTTTGAGACTAGTTGCCAGGCTGACCTCAAACTCATGATCCTCCTGCTTCAGCCTCCTGAGTGCTGGGCGTGCTGGGATCATAGTTGTGCACCACCACGCCTAGCTAGCTTTTGAACATTTCACTCTGTTCAAATATCAAAGCCCAGGATATTTAACTATCAAGGACAGAGAGCACAGCTTAGCTATGAAGACCACCGACTGTGAAGCCAGATGGAGAACTCTAAGTCTGACCCCATCACTTACTTACTATGTCTCCTTGAGCAAGCTAGGTAGATATATTTTCTGTACTTCTAACCATCTCATCTGTAATGGGGGAATTATGGTTACTTCACTGAGTTACTGTAACAAATGAATTTATAAATGTACATGCTTAGAAACAGTGCTTGGCAATACTCACTATAAAAGGTTTCTATTGTAACTATCATTATTGTTATCATTATCACCATTATCATCGTATGTCTCATTTGAAATTACATTTCTCTTAAAGTATATAGTCTGAAATATTTCTTTTATTTTGCAAAAATATTCAAGCTATGGCCATTTTAAGTTAGAACAACACATGGAAACAAATATATCCACTGAATCTTGGAATATAATAGAGTTTGAGAAAGTCTGACATTAAATATAAGAGATATGAATATCAGTGAGCAATTTCTACTGAGGAAGATGAAACTTCAGGCTTTACTATATGCACCACTTTTATGGTTTGGATTAGTTGTTTCTCTTCAGTGTTCTGCAGGACTGAAAACAGATAAATAATGTGTTCTTATTTAAGAACATCTTGCAACTGGAAGCTAAAGAATACTCAGGCAAGAGGGTGAAAAGCAGCAGGATAGAGAAAGATTATGTGGTGAACCTTGGAGCCCCAAGGACTTGTAACCTCTGTGGCTGCTGGCTTGTGGGTCAACATGGACTCCAGCAAGGAGCACTAGACCTGCAGATAAACACACCTGGAGGTTGTGCTTAAAACATCCAGGGTTCCAGGAAGGCAGGGTGGGAGGGGAATGAAACAGGCTAGTAACTTCTTCCTTCTTGGTGGTGGTGGGGAACAAACTGGTTGCTCTTGTGCTTTTTTGGGGTGGGGTGGGAGTTGCTGGGGATCGAACTCAGGGCCTTGCGCTTCCAAGGCAAGCACTCTAACCACTGAGCTAAATCCTCAGCCCAAGAAGCTATGGCACTTTTATGTTGCATGTTAAGACACTATCCAAGCTTGTCACTCCTGCCTTCCCACTTCACCTCCTGTTCAAAATGTCACCTCCTTTATGGCTCCTAAAGCACACTGTGATCACAATGTTTCCACCAGCATTTGACCACACTGTGTGAGAGGTGGCTGAACAGCCCTTTCTCCTGCCAAACTGTGGCCGCCTCTCATCTTTATCGTCCTATACCCTACTGGAAATTCCTATTAGTCCTCCCACCTCCGCTTACCAGGTGTGTCAATTTCAAGTGAGCTCTCTCTAAACTTGAGAGCTCATTACAGAGTGGAAAGCTCTGCCTGTCATCGTATTTATTTACTTACTTATTTTTGGTGCTGGGGATCGAACTCAGGCCCTTGTGGTTGCAAGGCAAGCACTCTAACCACTGAGCTAAATCCCCAGCCTGCCATTGTAAACTCATGGTTACTACACAGGTATGGAAACTGATGGGAAAACTTTACCTACTAACAAGATGGCTGGGAGACACTTGTACATCTGTATGAGTCCAATATAGTTACATTTTTGGCAGTCAGGCTAGAGTAAGTGACATGAGATGACAGTATGAATAAGCTGGTCACGCTCAAGTTTCTTCCACCTTCCATTAAGGCAGAGAGATGTCACTTCTGGGCAAAATGTATCACAAGCTGGTGTTTACTTTTTAAGTTACATGTTTCATGTTGTCTTCAGCAAGGTGAGAAAACTTTTGTCACTGGCATTCTTTTCATTTTTAGTCCTTCAACCCATGCTATGGGCCTCCTCCAATTTATTTCTGTTTAGAAGTGAATCTAACTCCTTAAATATTTATTCAATGAGGTCAAACAGGTCTATATTCTCTGGGTATTTCATCTGAAAATTTTCCAAATAGTGAAGGAATGGATTAAATATATCTCTCCCTCAACAAGTATGGCATTTTTTTGCTACATTTTTTTGTGCATAGTACCTAAGTATATTATCAGAAGACAAATGAAAAATCCACAGTCAAATTGTAGTAACAAACATTAATAGGTTGAGATTTGTTTTATCAAGAGTAAATAAGAACCCCATGAGAGAACTTTCTAAAACTGTGAAACTCTATTGAAGGGCACGAAACTGAAGAGACATACCATTTTGTCAAGTGAGATGACTTAAATATTTTAAAATATAAATAACCATATTTATATATATATCTCAATATATCCCAATAAAATTGGACTTTTGAATCAGCTTAATAATTTGCTCCAAAATTTGATATGGAAATATATTGATAGACCACAGATTTTTAGATAAACAATAATTCTGTGTACATGTGATATGTATGTATATATCTCTGTATCTATGTCTATTTATCTATCTGTCTATCTCAAACATTAACAGGGTAAGTTCACATACAGGATAGAGGGCACCACAAGTCAATGAAGGGAGGAAGTACTAGTAGTTGATGTGGGGAAACTGGCTCATGATAGGAATGAGAAAAAACAGAATTCTTTCTAAAACCATATACAGAGGTAGGCTCCACACAGATTATAGATCTAAATGTAATATAATTAACAGAAGTCAATGTAAAGGGATATCTCTGATGTGGGGCAAAATGATGCCTTACTTTAAAACCTCAAAAGCTCAAGCCATAAAGTAAAACATCTGAATACATCTAAACTAAAAAATTCAGGATAACATGGGTACCATTGTCAAAGTTAGTATGGTACAAGAAAGTGCTAGTTGTACTTTTTAAAATAAAATTGAACTTATGCCTACACAACTCACAAAGAACCCCTAAATACCAACGAGAAAATGATAGAAATCCCCAAAGAAAAATGAACAAAAGATATAAACAGATAATTCACAAGAGACAAACCCTAGGCATGTGAAGAGGTATTCAAATTCATGGATAATTTGAAAAATCCAAATTAAATGACAAGGAGATAATACTTCCATGCTTTACCAAACTCGAGCTGGCAATGTCAAGCATTGGCAGGGATGTAAGGTACAGGAAGAAATCCCCAATGTTTTGCTGGGGGAAGTGTGGATGGATATAGCAATTATGGAGAATGATTTGACAGTGCTGAGTCCAATTAGTCATATAAATGTGCTTTGATCTAGCAAGTCTACCTCCAGAAATCCTCGCACTGTTTTCTAAGGAACACATATGAGGAATGTGTGATGCTGTGTGTGATGCTCTGCAGATGGAGCCAGTGTGACTGTCTGTGGGGAAGGGGGCAGCACTGTGTGCTGAGGACACATTATGCAAACTGTCAGGCAGTTCAAAGGGATCATCTGTGTTCACCCAGCAACATGGATACATCTTAAAAGCACATGATGCTATGATAGCAAAGCATGACAATCAAAGGAAAAAAGAAATGAATTAGAGTTCATCAACCTTAGAACTTTTATGCATCAAAGGCCAATAACTAGAAAGTGAAAAGACATCTGAAAAATGGGGGAGAAATGCTTGTAAACCATTTAGTGGATAAAGATCTAGTATTTGGGATATATAAAGAAGTCTTTAAAAGAAAGAAGTCTTACAATCCAACAATAAAAACAACAAAAACTGACTTATAAATGGGCAACAGGCATTTCTCTAAAGAAGATACACAAAGTGGGTGAAGGTAGGGGAGAGGAATGGGAAAAAAAGCAGCAGCAAGATATATCATATACAGGTACAAATCCCCCATGATGAATGTTATCACTATGTATATTTAAAAATGTACCATTAAAATAAAATTAAAAAAAAAAGAAGATACACAAATGGTGCATCACGGAAATGTAAATCAAAGCCACAGTGAGGTATCACTTCATGCCTACTAGAATGGCTAGAATGAAAACCAAATTCCCAAACCATAAGGTAAATGTTGGAGAGGTGAGAGAGAAACTGGACACTCCATCTATTACTGGTTAAAAATACAAAATGGTGCTGGTGCTGTTGCTGCTGCTAGGGAAAACAGTTTGGCAGTTCCTCAAAAAGTTAGTTACCATATGACCCAAAAATTATCCTTCTAGGTACACAGAACAAAAATGAAAACACACATTAGGACAAAAACATGCACATCAATGTTTACAGTAGCATCATTCACAACAGTAAAAAGGCAGAAACAACCCAAATGTCTATCAAATGATTTAAAAGGGAGACAAAATGTACATACATATAATGGAAGATTATTAGTGATGAAAAGGAATGATGTTATTAAATGCTACATGCTACTTATAATGATGAACCTGAAAAACATTTTGCCAAGTGAAAAAAGCCTGACACGAAAGGCCACATAACTGTTTATACAAAATGCCAAGCACATCCACAGAAACAAAGCCTAGTGGTTGCCTAGGGATGGGGGCTGCAGAAGAATGGGAAGTGAGGTGTAATAAGCATGGGTTTCTTCGTGGGGTGCTAAAATGTAAGATTACTGGTGATGGCTGTGCACCCTTGTAAATATACAGACAATGAATTATACACATTAGAGTAACAAATTTTATAGTATGTGAGGATTATATCTCAAATCTTTAAAAAAAGGCTCGGGGTACAGGTCAGCAGGAGACAGCTTGCCTAGTATGAGCAAGGGCCTGGCCTGTGTTTGATCCCCAGCACTGCAAACAGCAACAAAAACATAAAACCACGAGTTTCTGAGGAAAAGCCCAGTGTGCAACTCTACAATGCAATACGATTTAGATAAGTCAAAAATAAATGCTAACGCAACAAAAAATGGATTTTAAAAGACACACAAAAATGCACATAAAACACACTAGCATGGTTGCCACTGGGAGCAGTAAGCGAAATGAGAGTAGAATATGGAGACAAATGGGAATAAGCAGATAAATAAATGGAAAGCAGAACAACATTATGCCAACACTACCAGAATTATTCCAACTGAGTCCTCGGTAGTCTTTGGTAACTTATGTTCACTCTCAAAAATAAATCAAACAAGGCTTGACAAAAAACAACAAAAAACAAATGGAAATCAATTTGGAAACATAGCACAGAATAATAGTTTCTTCCCAGCAAGCAGAAATGACAGACAAAGTCTATTTCTCTGCCTACTTGGGAACAAGTCCGCACAGTGGAGGGAGGGAAGGCCATGGGATGGGGATGGATGGCTCCAGGTCAGGCTGCGGTTCCAGAGTTTTAGAAGAGGCAGGACACTCCCCTTGCCACTTCCTTGGCAAAGCAGGCATAGACATTAATACGAAGTGGAAAAGCAGGGAGAAAAGGACAGAGGGAACAGCAGCAGTTCTCTGGCCATGTAGATGCCTTTCACTAGGTTAACAGGAATGGTGCCGCGCAGGTGTGTGGGGCAGGTAGGCAGCAACTCGGCGCTAAGCAGTGATCTGAACGCGTCATTTCTGAAGACAGCTTTAGAGCTACAAATCTCCATCAAACTGTGGTACAGTTGATAAGTTTATGTTGAATTCAACGAGGAACTTGGAAGACTTAACAAACTCCATGAATGAGATTTTTATGGACAGAAGGGAGATCTATTTTTCCCTGATAAAATGCACGATTCTGAATGTTTCCATAGTTTAATAAAAACCTAGAGTACAATAAAATAATGAGTGTACATGGAGAGGCTGTGCCTACATATGAAACCCATCTTGAGTGTACATCTCTGAAGAGTCTCCATCCTGAACAGTGACTGACATCACACAGGAAATCTCAAGGGATTGTCCAGAAGTATGTGGACCAGAATGTCAAAGGTAACTTTTACTTTTTTTTTTTTGGTGCTGGGGATTGAACTCAGGATCTTGATGCTTGCAAGGCAAGCACTTTAACCACTGACCTAAATCCCCAGCCAACTTTTACTTTTAAGAGGAATAAAAAAATAGAAAAAAAAAGAGTGAGCAATTCTGGATAACCTCTTAGAAAAAAACACCATCAACAATCAATGGTATTTTTGGAAAAAAAAATTACACTAAGAGAAAGAAGTGTTCATGTTTCTAAACTATCCATCCCAGGATTACTCAAACTGTGCTTTATGGGTTAGTCAGCAATAAGTAAGGATGCTGAAAGTGAGAATTTAGAAAGTCTTAAAACAATCGGACAGAATGATTTTATGTCTTTTTATTTTTCATCTAATTTTTATTGTATTTCAAACAATAGTAGTCTGAGATGGACTGGGGAAAACACACTTGTCTTTTTCTGTAGATGATCTGACTGACCTGCACACCGCTGGTCCCTGTTCAGAGCCCCTTTAATCGGTGCACCCTGCACCCAGGCATGAGGACAGAAGTGTCCTATGCACACTGTTCTTACAAGGACCTTGAAGTGTTATTCTTTATGGCACAGCAGCTTGCTTCTTCCTATGAGTCATAAATGTCAAGGCTAAAAATGCGTGTATACAGACCATGGTAAAGTCATCGAGATCTGACCAGGTTCACATTTAAGTAATATTCAAAGAATTTTTCATTCAGCCATGCATGGTGGTGAATGCCTGTAATTCCAGCATTTGGGAGGCAGAGGCAGGAGGACTGTTGTGAGTTTGAGGCCAGGGTGGGCTACGTAGTGAGCTCAAGGCCAGCCTGAACTACACAGCAAGACCCTATCTCAAAAAAATGAAAAAAAGAAAGAAAAAAAAAGAATTTTTCATTCAGAAACATTTTGTTGAGTACTTATTATGTGCCTAACATTGTTTTAGACCATTGAAATTTAGCAGTGAAGATGAAAAACTCTACCTTTTTGACTCTTATGACTTTGCATTTTAGTGAGAGAGACAGACAATAAAAACAGTGTCAGAGCTGAGCACAATGAAGAAGAGTAAAGCGAGGCGAGGGGGAGAGCAGTACAAGTGCGGGCCAGGCAGGGCATCTTGGGCACTAGTGTTAAGGAGGCTCAGTAGTCAGAAGCGTAGGCTCTGGGCTGGGATCGCAGCTGGAGCTACAGCATCTCCAGCGCTAGGAAAAAACATCTGGAGTCAGACTGCCTGACTTATACATGCTTCTCTTACAAGTTTTATGACCACAGGCAAATTATCTAACTGTTCTCCAACAGTTTCGTCATCTACCACAATGAGAAAACGATACTGCCTACCATGCATTATTGTGGCAAATGAGTTAATAAATGTAAAGTACTTAGAACAGTGTTTCTCATAGAGTAAGTGTGTACTAAATATTACTACTATTTTTTTATGTGGTGGGAGTTAAGCAGAGATCTGAATGAGTAAGCCAGGCATCAGGTAAAACAACGGCAGCTACCATTAGATGAGCACCTTACGGTATTTGTGTAGCTTATAAACATTTTCGCCTTGAATCTTTGCAATAAACCTGAAGTAGCTATTACCATCTACACTCTACAGATACAAAAATTAAAGAGAGAAATGTTAGTAGCTTGTTTAATGTTATTCAACTAGCTACCTAATACGTGTCAGTGAATTCTCTCTGTATTGAGTTCCTGTTGCCTCTGTTTAGGTGAAGATATAGAGGGTTCAGAACTAAAACCTTTTACTTTGTTCATGCTTTTATTCTTTTGTTCATTTATTTATTTACTAGAATTCAAATTCCTTCATTCAAAAAAAAAATCTCCTGAGCACCTACTAAGTATAATAGTCAACCGCTAGCAATTTGTCTACAGAAAGCACAGTGTTTAAACGGGGAGAGTTACGTTCCGTAGGATGTGTCTGAGGACCCGCAGAGACGGGAGGAGCTGAGGGGACGTGGAAGAAGCCCAGGTGCCCGGAGCCCGGAGACACAGACGGCTAAGACAACTTGGGAAGTAAATTTTAAGTGCAGACTGGGAGCCAAATCATCTAACGCATCCCATGCAGACAGCAGGGGAAGCACTGGGGTTCCTGTGGAGGAAGGTTTCAGAAGGAAGAACCAGCAGAGTGTAGGTAGACTGAGAACAGAACAGAGAAGGGCAAGCGGAGCAGGGATGTCCCAGAGCTGCGCAGTGCTGCCTAGAGCTCGACAGAATCTCAGGGAGCAGCCACAGGAACTCACACTCACAGAAACACCCAGCACAGTATCTTGAATGGGAAGAGTTATATAATATGCCAGGAGTAAAATATGAGAGTGGTATAAAAGGAACACAAAAAAAGGTAGACATGAGAAGTACACAAGCGGGCTGGGGATTTAACTCAGTGGTTAAAGTGCTTGCCTTGCAGGCACAAGGACCTGAGTTCGATTCCCAGTGCCAAAAAAAAAAAAAAAAGAAGTACACAAGCCTTAGGAAGTGACCAGATTAGAGGGTCACAGGGGAAAATGGAAACTGAATCAACACAGAATGAGCTTTAACATGAAAGGATGGACTATTCATAATTCTTTTTGTCTTCTCCTCATTAGTTTTGCAAAATCAGGGGAAATGAGATGAGCACTGCATAGTGGTTATTCAGGAATTCATAAACAAAGCACATGGACTGGTTCAAAATGGTTCCTAATGAGGAATTTTTAATGATTAAAAAGGCAGCTTTCTATTCCAGAGCTGCCAGTGTGCGTTTTATGCCCTATTTATGAGCATTCCTACCCACTCCTCCCAAGCTTCTTTTATAAAGCAGCTTCCCGGAACAAAGCCCTGCCCCAAGGAAAGGCACACCATGGCATGGCCAGACATAAAAGGCCTGGTAGCAACAGCAACTGCCTTTGAACTGCTTAAAGGATCTTCTTTAACTCAAGCAGAGACTTAAAACATTATTTTAAGAAAATAAGATCTGAAGAGTGTTACCAATCTTTCACTTCTAGGTGGTTGCTTCTCTGGCACATAAATAAATGGCCACCACTCACCAGCTGGATTATTTGTCTTGAGCTGCTGACAACTTTATAATAAACTGTCTTTTAAGTTCATTAAGTGGAAAAGGCAAAGAATGAGACGCCAGGGCATATAAATGGTTCCCTCACTGCAGTTCTGCGCCTCTCAGCTCAGCTTGGGGAATGCAAGTCTGCCACTTCCCTACCTTCTTCCGCAACGACTGTCAGTGTGACAGTGACACCAGCATCTTTGATCAGCTGAACGATGCTGTCGTGGGACAGTTCAATGATGGACTGCCCGTTCACTGCCGAGATATGATCTCCAACCTTCAGCTTTCCACAACGATCAGCTGGACTTCCTTCTATGACTCGGCCAATTTTATGAGGAATAACTGTGGGAAAGAAGCCCCAAGTTTTTCAGTTTTCAATATATCTGCTAGTGTTGGATTTATCATCATCGTTATTTAAAAGTTCAACATAATAACATCAAAGAAACACCTTTAA
Source organism: Hystrix cristata (assembly GCA_004026905.1). Taxonomy (NCBI): domain Eukaryota; kingdom Metazoa; phylum Chordata; class Mammalia; order Rodentia; family Hystricidae; genus Hystrix; species Hystrix cristata. Next base: position 99,922 of record PVJO010004314.1, read on the forward strand.
AAGATAGCAAAAAAGCACTACATATCATCATCCTATCCAAAGGTATCTATTTTCAAGTCACCTCCAACTATGACTACATGCACAGATCCTTTTTTGGGGGTGGGGAATAACTAGGGATTGAACCCAGAGCCTACTGTCTGCCAGTCAAGTGCTCTGTTACATCTCCAACTCTTTTTGAGACAAACTGCCAATGCTGACCTTGAATTTAGAATCTTCCTGCCTCGGCCTCCACAGTACTTAGGATTGCAGGCATGTGCCACCATGCCCAGCTTGCACAGGTATTCTTTACACAGCTGTCATCATAAATATAAATCTCTTTGCCATTTTCTACTTACCAGAAACCTGGTTCTGGTTTTTTTTTTTTTAATCCTGAAGGTCACTGACTATATTTAAAAACTTTACAAGGGCAGTGACTGTTTTGTCAAAAAAGGAAGCCAAAGAGCATCAAACTCAGCGGAGGTGAAGATGGAGGTGTAGAAAGGGACCAGGAACCCACTCGGGAAAGCTTGTAATGGGTGCAGAGAACTGGAGACGGAAGAAGCGAGATGCACACACGAGAGAGTTCCGAAAAGAATGAGGCAGCGAGAGGACAGAAGTCCCCAAGACCCTGGAGGACAGCGCAGGTGAGTGTAACAACACAGTGCTTCCTCGGCCAAGACCCTGGAGACTCCACAGGGCACTGAGGTTGGGAATCCCTGGAGAGCACTCGGGCAGCGGTACCCAGGTGCTCAAAGGCACCAGAGAGGTCCCAGACTGCCATTCCCAGAAAAAAGTCTTCAACCTTCTTTAGCCCCAGAAATCGGCCAAAGGCCACACAGGCCTTGTCGGTCCCTGCAGAATCTTGGCCAGGACTTTCTAATGCTGGCCGAGTACCCACTGCCTTTCACCGAGGCTCTGCCATAGTCCCAGTGCTGTCACCGTCATCAGGCTTAGTCAGCAGCTCCGTCTCCTGCTGTCATCTGGCCACTCCCACCAAGACCTGAATCCACTACCCTTTTCCAATTTTTATATCATCATCCCAATTTTCTCTGGGTAAGGACTACTGGTATCACCAATACTGATGATAGCTCACTGATCTGGCATCTCATTGTTTATTGTTGGCCATCAGGGTTTATCAAGTTTTTAGCTATTTTAGAAACTGTTAAAAAACCCTCTCTGGCTCTGATGAAAAGGCCCTTAATGCTGAGGGATGGCACACACCTGTAATCCCAGCTACTTGGGAGGATGAGGCAGGAGGATTGCAAGTTTGAGACCAGTCTTGTCTCAAAAAATAAAAGAAGGGCTGGGGGTGTAGCTCAGTGACAGAGCACTTGCCTAGCACATGTGTGGGCTTGGGTTTAATCCCCAGGGAGGGCACTCACTCCAAAAGGAACCTTTTAAATAAATGTAGGTCAAACTCAAGTTTAGGACACAATGATTACTGGTTAGAAATCCAGGTACAATGAAATTAATCTTATTTAGTTCTACACAGAAATTAATTCCTTTTGTTTGTGCCTTTAGCTCTTTTCAAAATTCAAAAGCTGAGTAGAACCAGAACATTAAGTATTTAATGTTAAGACTTCCCGGCTCATGGATGAAGTTCTCCCCTGCATGCACAGAGTGGCACGCCACACGCTTGGAGACACTCGGCACAGCTCTCCCGACCTCCAGCTTGTACTGACGACTGTTGACGGCTCTCCTGGACCACAGCTGCAAATGACTTCTTGGACACTTGGGAAAATTTGTCAAACAAACGATCTTGTATTGTGCAATAAGGACATGTGTTTTAGGGAAAAAACCTTCCTTCTACGTTCCCTGAGGATTTCCTAGCCTAGCTCAGTAAACTTCCTGGGCGCTTGGGCTCTTCCTGACTACTGACTGATATGAGTAGGGGTAAAATGGATGTTTTAGATGGCACTATGAATTGTGTTTAATTTTCTTAGTAAAACACTCCTTACTAGTATTTCTGAATCAGATCTAGGATTATGTTAGGCACATTTTAATAGACCTTCATTTAATACACTAAGCAAAGTTATTCTTGGTCATGATTTATGTCCCTACAGCAGAACCTTGGCTCTTCTAGGATTATACATTGGAGATTTTATCTTAAAATAGAGAAAGTTAATGTTGAAAGCAAGTACCTTTTAGCTCTGAATTATATCAAGTACTTAGGACTCCATTTTCCTTGAAATAGAGTGAATAGAAAATGCCAGTGCATGGGCCATGTCCTGTGCCAGGCATTACGAGCTGACTCACTAATAAGTACAATAGGTGGCATATCAGAAACATAGGGTGGATCACACAGCAGCCCTGCAGTGATCTTTCTTTTTTCAAATTTTATTTATTAGTATGTGTTTACAGTACAAAGAAGCTTACATTTTTCTTGGGGAGTTGGTACATGTACATAACACATCTTAATTTTTTTTTTCATCCTCTTCCTTTCCCTTCCCTTCTCCCCCTCCCTCCATCTCTTGAACCCCTTCCCTCTTGCAAAATATCTATCTCCCTATCTCCTAATATTTATCTTTTATTTTGTTTTTTATTTATATTTTGGGTTTTTCATACAAGAGAAATTATGCGATTTTTAGGCTTGTATGCCTGATTCGTTTCACTTAACTTTATGGTCTCAACGTGCATCCATTTTTCTCCAAATGATTCATTTCTCCCTCTTTATGGCAAAGTAGTATACCATTTGAATGAATACCACACTTCCTTTATCCATTCTCTCTAAGTCATTACTGCAGTTATTCCCCTTCTTAGAAAAGACTGACTCATGCATAGATCCCCTGAGCAGAAAAATCATCCAGTCTCTTGGCACACTGAAAAGAGTCTGTTCAAACATGGGAAAGCATCGAGCAGAATTAGTGTGTGAAGTCTCTGCCATCCCCTTTCTCGTCACCAGCACACGGTGCGCACAGCTTCCTAAAGGTTAGGTGTCTGGGCAAGGCAAGAAGAAAGGAGTTACACTGTAACTGTCTTGTCATCCACAGCAGCAGCACCTGAACAGCTCCAACTCACAACAGACCAGCTGAAAAGTAACAAACTTCTCCATACTGTCTAACTGGACCTGGCAGTTTTTCAGGGTATTCTCTAAGTGTACATAGAGCTAGGGAAAAGCCTGAGGACCTGTCTTGTTTTTGTTGAACACACCAACCAGGGTCACTCGCCAGAGAGCCACCTTCTCCATCTTCATTCACCTCTGGCCTCAAGTGGCCACAGCCAGGTAGATTCAGCTGCCAGGATCAGCTCAGTGCTCTTAAACACTGCTTTTCATGAAACGAAGGGACAGTAACTGGAAATATCTCCTTCTCAAAGAAACCCTCTGCAACCAAAACTGAAAACTGTACGAGAAGAGTAACGCTAAATGCTCAGAGACACCGGCAAAGTGAAAACGGGCCACTTCCTTTCCACTGACTAGAGGCCTGGTTAAGTACTGTGCTCACTCAGCACCTAGGCTGGCAGTGAGGATGCTGCCCCGATGACAACCCTGGTGTAAAAGCTCAGAATTTCAGAACTGGTACCAGAGACAACAGTTGGAACTCTTTTTGAGAACTACATCACTGGAAAACACATTAGTTTAAAGAAAACAGTAATCCACTTTACACAGAGTTCTGTGACAAGGCCCAGAGGATTTACTGTGACAGGTTGCTGCCTTGCCACCAGTGCTGCAGCCCTTTCGGCCGCACCACCTTTGTGAACGGACAAGGTTCTAAGAACAATGCTGAGGATTCAGCATTTTGAGAGCCTATTAAGTAGCAGTCCAGCAAAATTGCCAGTTTGGCTTTTGCACCATGATAGAAAATCACGAGTACTTTATATAAAATTTATCAACAAGCTGAGCCTGATCTACCATTCAGGCTGATAATTAATGAGCTGCAAATACTTGTTTTCTCCCTTGCTTTAGGTGCTGTTTCAATTTCACATTTTAATTGGGCTTTCTTTCCCATCTCATTATCAAGTATTGATAAACTTTGAAGTTGCTTTAAAAAAGAAGAATGGCAGGCATGTCGGTGTGTGCCTGTATTCCCAGTTCTTTGAGAGGCTGAGGCAGGAGGATCACATAAGCCCATAAGTTTGAGGTCAGCCTCCAGTTCCATGGAGATGTCATTTCAAAACATGAACACAGGTCAAGAGCCAGGAGCCATTTTCTAAATAAAGATGATAATAACAATGATGGTAGCAGCTAACATATATTGAAGGTCCGGCTACAGGTGTCACATGATTATTTCCTGTAATCCTCACATGCCACGAGTGCATAAGTGTTATCATCCTCCACACTGGACAGAGGAAGCTGCACTCTTGCAGTACAAGAAGCTTGCCCAAGACCAGACTGCCACCCAAAGACACACACAGAGCTTGACTCCGAGTTTGTCTGATTACAAAACCCAATACTTAAAGACATGATCTTTTCGTGTGTACGTTATAACTAGAAATTGAACCTAGGGCCTTTGCACTGAACTACATCCCCAGCCCTATCTACCTACCTACCTACTTACCTACCTACCTGTCCAGAAACAGAATCTCATTAAGTCGGCCAGGCTGGGTTAGAACTTGGAATCCTCGTGCCTTAGCCTCTCGGAGTGCTGGGATTGCAGGTGCACATGACCACGCCCAGCTTAATGCCACTATGTTATTCAGAGATTGAACATGTACACAACAGAAAACTGTCAAAACAGTAAAAAGCTATTTAAACGAACAAAAGAATATTTTAAAATGTGAAATACAAACAAGAAGTATGAAAAAATGTTTAAACATTTTTAAGTACTGAAACTTTTTACTGAATTCTTCTATACCACTCAGTTTTATGGTGAATATCAGACTCTCCCCTAATTTTTGCAGTGCTAGAGGGAAAATCTTCAGGGATTGTCATCTTTCACACACAGTAATAATCTTTCACTGCTTTTGTTAATGTGAATGCCTGGGATTACTGTATGGTATTAGAATGACAATGGGATTATTCTAAATGGTTATTTGTTTTTGAAAAGACTGATTTCCAAACATACAACATGAAACCCCCTCCAAGCTGCTTTCCTTTCATTTTTCTGATACAGGCCACATAATCGTCCTCACAGCATCAGTGACAGTTCTAGTTCCAAGTGTTACCATAGCAACTGCCTTTGGAAAATGGAAACTAGTATCAGTGAGCAGTGACCTGATACTATAGCAATAACTCATCCATGTGACAGAATTTCTTCCTTTACACTTTGCATTAATTTTAGCAAGATTTCCATAAATTGGTTTGGTTCACAACACTTTCCTGAAAATGTTATCTTTTCTTACTAAGGTTTTAGTGACCATCTAGTTTAAAAGGATCTCATTACCCAAGATAAATTCAAATTCAATGGCAAAAGCTAGAGTATATTTTCATGTGGTCAAAGATTTTTGTCATTTGATATCCAAAAATAAAGTTACCATACAAGCATGACACATAAATATCAATGTTCTGATTTTCATCTTATATTCAACTGGATTTTATAATTATATTTAAAGACTGCTCCTCAGCAACATCAAGACCAAAACCAAATCTGCTGAATCACAATCACCCTGAATTTACCAGATACTACTTCCTCCTTTACTGATGAAGAACTGATGCCCGTATGTACACCTTCATCCTTCCCACAAGTCAACACTCTGCTAAACATGGTTCAGGGTATTTGAATTAAGTTTTAAAGGTTGTGACAAAATTTTTGCCTTCAATGAAACATATATGAAAGGTAGGATGCCTCATTCAACAAGGGCGCTTTATAGTTGGGAATACAACAATTGTTATTAAATAATATGAGAGAACTATTTAAGATATATTTGTGTCACAATTTTCTGGTAATCTGTTTGGCTTCTTCTCAGTTACTTCTTTTGTTTAATTCTACATCTATAATTTCTTCTAATTTAAGTCTGTGCCCCAAGATTTTAAAAAATTCAGTATTGTATTTTTCACTAAGTCCATCAGGTTAGGTCTCTGAAATGCTGTCCCAATATAATCTCGATACAAAGTAAGCTTCTGAGACTTACTTCATAGAATCTGAGGTGACAAATAAACCTGCAGCCTGGAAGGTATGATTCTGATTACCTAACTTTGAGGAAAAAGGAAAATCTTCGCTATTCTTATAAAGGTAGGTCTCTAAGGCAATGTATACACAGTTCCTGTTAGCTTCTTAAGCTTCACTGGGAGGCCCAAACACACTGGCCTGGCAGGGAGAGACAACAGAGTACAGTGGCCCTTACCTCCTGGAGGTGGCTTGCTTTTGGAGGTGAGGATGACAAAACCAAATCCTTCATTTTCTTTTCGCTGCAAGACAACATCATAGGTCTCCTGGGGAGCAGGCCTGGCAGGCGCCTCTGCTCGGTTGAGGCGGGGAGATCCATTCTGTGCTGAAACGAAGGCTTGAGAGCTGTCATTCTCAGGTTGTTTTTCTATAATAAACATGATCAGTTTTGATATTTTTCGAAAACTAAAAAGTTTTGATAAATAATGTGTTTTTGTGCTAAGCCTCTCAAAGGAAGTGTCTTTCCCAATAAAACAAAGAACAGAAAAGCAGCCCTCTCCCCATGGGAGCTTTGGGCATAATCTGAGTGCAGATGTAGGCAGCAGCAGGCCAGTGAACTTCTAAATACAGTGCCTAAGGACATTAACTGGAAAAACACATATGACCTAATGTTATCTCACTCTAAAATTTGAAATAGTTTTAGTTCTGTCATGGTTTATAACCTTGGCCAATAATTTAAGAAAAGCATATAATGAGAAATGATCCAGTAAACTTCCTTTTAAGATCAACCATAAATATAATTTAGTTCAGTGACTGATATTTATTGATGTCTGAGAGGTCAGGGGATCAGGGTAGCAGGGCTGCCCTATCCTAACAGTCTGCCGTCTGCACAGGGTTTGTCCCCTACATCTGTTTTGTGACTGAAGTTTTCTGACTGATGAGAGCAGAGGGGTTCATCATTAGCGGTTCTCAGTCTTTCTTCTCCCCCTTGCTGGGGCACATAACAAGCTGTGCACAGGAACAGCAGGCTTTCCTGAGCACAGATAAGGTCCTACAGAATCACTGGCAGATGGGCAGTTAAACTACACCTTTTGCAGCTATTCCAGGATGACATCACAATTTGAGAATCTGACCATAATCTGACTTTTTAATCCTGTGTGATAATTTGGTCAGACATCATTAACAATCCCAACATACAGCAGCTGTGGAACACACTCTTTTGGCTCAAAATTTATATGATCACAAGAACGTGTTTTAGAATCTCACAGAAATGCCACTAATGTCTAATCATTACTGAAGAATAAAGGATTTATTTTGCAATAATGCAAGGTTAGAATAAAGTAGCTAAAATGTCTCCAAAAATACCAAACTACTATGAAAGTTCATGGGGCTTTCTCCAGTCTGTGATGTTTCTCAGGTTTTTAATGAATATAGTTATGCTCTGACTATAGCACAACCAAGACAACACTGCACTGAAATCTATAAGCATCTCTAAATGCCTGCCTGGGATTTACTGAGAGGCAAGCCTTTACTCTGGATTTGTAATCATTTTTAACAGTGATGCCAAAGGCACTGGAGGTGTGGCTCAGTAATAAAATCTGTGCTTAGCATGTGTGAAGCTCTGGGTTCAATCCTCAGCGTTTAAAAAAGAAAGAAGGAAAAGACTGATGTTAATATTCATCAAGTCAACAAAACGTTTCCCATGCCTGCTGGGTACATCCACTCTGTAGATTCTGTTCCAGATGCTGTAGATACAGCAGATAACTAAAGGGATGAAAACCCATGCCTCCCTTATGAGGCTTACATTTTTGTGTTACAGAGTTAAGGTTTTCAAAGTGGGAAAAACTCACATAAAAATCCTAGTTAATATCCACAAACCTACTGATAAGAAAACTGTAAGAGATGATCATATCCTAGTGTTATGGTGTAGAGCCAGGGCTCTGCAATTAAACTACAAATTTTAATCCTGTTCCTACTACTTACTATCTGTGTCTCTCAACCTTTCTATGGAGTCACTGTAGAACTAGATTATGACAATATTTGCATCATAGTGTTTTGAGAAATAAATAATCCATGCATCTGGGACATAGTACTCAATAAATATTACATTAGAGCTTTTCAAGTAGAAACATTCCACTTTTTTGAACATTTGAGATTTCATCAGAGTTCAAAATCTTTTGATATTAGCTAGTGAGATATCTTGGTATGGCTAAATAACTCTGTACGTGTGTGTGTGTATATATATATATATATATATATATATTTTTTTTTTTTTTTTTTCCTAGTGCTGGGGACAGAATCCAGGACTCAGCATGCATGTTAGACAAGGATACTACCACTGAGCTAAACCCTCGACCAGCTGTATTTGTTTAAAAAGGAAAAAAAAAAGAAAGATTTAAACTTATGCTTTCACCCACAAGACTATTTGGTAAAATTTTATCAATATGGTAATATAACCTTAATATAGAGCCCAACATTTACTTATCTTTTGATAGTAGTATTATTTCTGGATCGCTCTGAACTTCTGTGGCCTTACATAATGGGGTATTGGATTATGCCAAATGGGTTTCTGGAACACTATTAAACAATAAAACACTGTAAAATCACACAGAAAATGGACTGTCTCTACCTCCATAGAAGATCTTCCTTCTGACAGTTAGCAAAACATGGCCATTTCGAGCAGCAGTGGTCATGAGGTCTAAGACTTGTTTGTGTGACTTCCCTTTAACAGGAATTCCATCAATGCACATCAGTTCATCAGCTGCGCGGAGCCGACCATCCTTCTCAGCGGCTCCCAGGGGAATAATGGCCCCAATGTAGATCTGCCAACATAACAATGTGCAGATTGGTCTGTACAGGCTCCTAGGATTGGCTGAAGAGTCAAGAGCTTCCTGACTCACCATGGTGCAGATCAACAGATTTCTGAAGTTCATTTATAAAAACTGGCACATTTCAGACAGGTGAAACCTTAGAAAGTGCCCATGCTCAAAAATGGTACTTCAGATAACCACACTGTGTTATATAATTGTTCTAGATCCTCAGAGTTGAGTACCAAGAAGAAAGTACAGTAATTTAAAAAACACCACCATGATCTCCATCACTACACTATAACAAAACAAAGTCAAAAAATGTAATTCTGTGGAGTAGTTACTAAAAGTTAAAACACACACACACACACACACACACACACACACACATACACAAAGTTTGTTCAATGGCCTCAGATCTGTAGAAAGATTTTCTACACAGTTCACAGCAACTGGGAACAGTTTTATGATTCTACCATCAAATGTGCCAATAGTACAAGTTCAGTATGCATAACAGATAAATAGTTCTTATTACTAAATCTCAAGGGAACAGGGTGGCCTGAGGTTTACTAGCATCTAGTAGAACAGATCTGGTTCTTTTGGCTCACTAGCAATTAAAAGCCCATAATTAGGCAACACTGAAGGTGTAGGCTACTTTGAAAACCTACTAAAATCAGCTGGGCATGATGGCGCATGCTGTAATCCCAACATGCTGGAGGTCGAGGCAGGAGGATCACTGTGAGTTTGAGGCCAGTTGGGCTACGTAGTGAGTTCAAGGCCAGCCTGAACTGCAAAGCAAGACCCTATCTCAAAACCAAAAAGAACACAAACACACACAAAAACCAAAAACAAACAAAAAAACCTACTAAAACCTGACATTTAAGAGGAGAAAGGCTGCTCCTGTTAAGATAATTTCTTAAAATGCCTTCAGTGAACACTACACATACCAACAACGTAGGAAAAAGATATATATAGAGAGAGTCAAATATAAAATATCTTATATTTGCTCTATGTAGGGCCATATACCTAAGCTTTATGTGTCCCTAATGATTAGTGTAATTGGAACCAATATAACTAATTAGAACACATTTATAGCATATAAATCAATCTGTTAAAAAACAGAAGGCCATCACTTTTTTTCCTTTTTGTGGTACTAGAGGTTGAACCCAGGACCTCTCACATTCTAGGCAAGTGCTCTACTACTGAGCTACATCCCCCCACTTTTTACTTTTTGTTTTGAGGCATGGTCTTGCAAAACTGCCAAGACTGGCTTTGACCTTGTGATCTTCCTGTCTGCTCAGACAATAGGCATGAGCCACAGCCCCTGGTAGCCTGTCATGTTTATGTGTTAGTATATGTGCTATCAAAGTGAGAACTAGCCTGTCATTTTTAAAGATTACTGTTATTCATCTAACTTCCAAGTATAAGAATTTATTTTTTCATATTATGCAAAAGAAAATGTAAATATGTTTTTAAATTCTACAAAGTATATTACTTGGCATTCGACAACAAGGGTAAAATTTAAAAAGAAAACCCATTACAGTACATTTGTTTTCCAACTTTATGCAAGAATCGTACATAAACAAAGTTCCAGGCTTTAAATGATTTGCAGTTGGGTGTGGTGATGCACACTTGTGATCCCAGCACTTGCCAGGCTCAGGCAAGAAGATCAATAGTTCAAGGCCAGCCCTGGCTTCATTGAGAGTTCAAGGGCACTCTGGACTGCATAGCAAGACCATGTCTCAAAAAACCAAAAACCTCAGAACAAAATAACCAAACAAAAGACACAGAAAGAAAAGGTTTGCAGATGTAACCTTTATGCTTTCTAGACAGAAATACTAATTATTTCATATTCCTTTAGTTTCACCGCTAACACATGAAGTGACAGGCAGAGGACTGAATATGAAAATACCAGATCATCAATAAGATCAGGTGAAATAACATGCACAGGCTCGTGCCAACAGCCCAGGAGCCTTCAGAAGACAGAGCGATTATGGAAGGAGGACCTTCTCACAGAAGGAAAGTGTCTTAGAATCCATTTCACAAAGGGGAAGGAGAATAAAAAATTAAAGTTTTTTTCTGTGAATTGATCCCAGGGCCTTATTGTAACAGCAAGGGGGTAAATGCTTGCTGTCCTAGTGCATGGACTTATTGTCTTAGGACTCTATTTGCAGGGAAGGAGACAAGACACCACTCACAAAGATCAATTAAGTCATTTAATAACAATAAAGAAAGTAAGAGAAGAGGGGGAAACTCTAGGAAATCATACCACCAATCCATTATTTCTATCACTGGCAATCCACAGCACGGGAGTAGTTCAAGCAGAGATCTTAACTTTTGCTAAGAGAAAGAAAAGAGCAGTCCTGGAGGCACAACCAACAGCATCCCCCATCGATGCACAGAGACATCCAGCAGCCTCACGGGCCTGAAAGAAGAATCAGCAGCCGCTGTGGAGGCGCAACAAAGGGGACCAGCAGCCCCCACCGGCGCATGGGGACATCCAGCAGCCTCAAGGGGAGGGGGAGGG
>PVJO010004315.1:0-111168 GCA_004026905.1 Hystrix cristata
GGGAGGCCGCGGCCGCCGCGCCGGGCCAGGCCGGGGTGGGGGCGGGGCTCCGGCGGGCGGGGCGGGGCGGGGCGGACCTCGGGAGGGCGCCTGGCGCGGGCCGGGCGTGCGTCAGCGCCGTGAGCCCCGGAGTTTTCCACTGACGCGGAGGGCGGAGCGCGGGCGGGGCCGGCTCGTCAGTCTCCCGCCGCCGCCGCCGCCGCCGGACGCGGGACGAGGGGCGGCCGCCGGGACGCTGAGCGCGGCAGCCGAGCGCGGGGGTCGCCGGGCCGGGACGCGGGTCGGTCGGCGCGGTGGAGCGCAGGTGAGCGCGGAGCGAGGCCGGCGGCCGGGCGTGGGGCGGGGGCGTCCGGCGCGGGAGGGAGGGCGCCGCGGCTCGCCGGGCAGTTCGCTGCCTGGCAGCGGCCGGGCGCGGGGCCGGAGTCGGCGGCCGGGAGGCGGGCGCCGCGGCCCCGGGTCCCCGCGGTGTCCCGGTGCCCCGGTGTCCCCGTGCGGGTGGCGGGGCGCGGGGCGCGCGTCCGCGGGCGAGGTTCCCTCTGACCCAGTTGCCTGAGAACTTTTCACAAGTTCCTCGCGTGGCCGGAGCAGGTGACATCGTCGCCCTCGTCCTCGGGCTTCCCCCGGGCGGGCGGCAGGGCGCCCCGGGCCGGCGGGGTCGGGGCGGGACCGGCAGGAGCGCGGCTCGGTGAGTCACGGACCCCCGGAGGCTGGGCCGGGGGGAGGGGTGTGTCGCACGCTCACCTGTTTGTCAGTCGCCGTCACAGCGGAGGCCACCGCCGTGAGTCACGGGGCGCAGCTACACCGGCCACCCGCGGGCACACGTAGGTCCTCTCCCACGCACTGCTGTTCCCTCCTTTGCACGTACTTCCTCTCGGTCCTCAGTTTCCCCGCCGCGGGGGCCTATTCCTCGTCATGCGGTGTTGCGATGCCCACACCACGGCGACAGCCACACACTTAGTCACTCCTGCCCCCGGTACAGTCACACGCACAGCCAAGCCCACACTCCTGACGCTGCCCACCCGACACCTCCACTCCAAGTCTCACAGCCCTCGGGAGAGTACGAAACTCGTCACTCCCCGCCCCCAAATCCTTGACAGTCCTGTCTTCTTACCGCTGCACAACCAAGTCGCCAAGTCCACTCCCCTTTCTCCGGTGCCCTTGTCCTGTCATCTTCTCTGGCTCCGGCATCACTGGCCAACAGGTCACACCCCCTCCTGTCCTGGTGCTGAGCCATCTTTTAAAAATGCAAATCTGTTATTGTCACTCCCTACTTAAATCCTCCCTTGGCTTCCTGTGCCCTCAGGCTAAAGTCTGCCCCGTTGCCCCTGGCCCTGCCCCCTCCCAGGCTGCCCCTCCTCCACACTTGACTGGCTGTCCCCGCTCCCCAAGTCCCTCACTCCTGCTGTCCCCTGGCCGGGACTCTCCCTACGTCCCTTCCTCTGCTGTACCCTTCCTGCCAGGCTCCTGCACCCCATCACCCCGACTGTGCAGCGACCACCCCCCAATTCACACTTCGGGGGCAGTGTTGTAGGTCTTGCTTCCTGTGTGCCCAAAGGTCTGCCACAGATTTTGGCGCATGAGAGTTTAGTAACTATTATATTTTTGAATGAATGAATGAAAGAGCGAAGGGGGCCTGGTTTAGGTAGGAGCATGTCAGGTTCAGTTTCCCTTCTCCGGGAGCAGTGCCTCTTGCAAACGTTTGGCAGCTGCCCAGTGCCAGGCCCTAGAGGCTAGGCTGAGGAACTGTCCCCTCCCTCAGATCACTTTCTGAGGGACGGGTGGGGGAGGGGTGTGCCAGTGCTTCCTGTCTGTTCTCTCTGGGCTGCTGAGGCAGCTTGTTTCAGTGGGGACCACTTCGCTTGGAGGTATTTTTCCCATATCCTAGGAAGTAATTCTGGAGGGCCGGGGTCATGTGACCCCAGGTGTTGGAGGGAGGGACTGGCCAAGGCCTGGGGTTTTGAGGTTAAAGGACACATTCTTCAGATTCCTGCAGGGGGGTGGAAGCAGCGAAAGGCGCCCCCCTCTCTAATATCAGCTCCGGCTGGGAGCTGGGGCACTGGTCGGACTGCTGAAGTGGGCAGAGAAGTTGGTGTGACTTCCAGAGATGGCCCACCCCTCCCCCAAACAGCCCTGGAGTGAGGTGGCCTTCCCTGGATTCACATAGTACAACCTGAGTGTGTAACCAATTGTGGCCAGTAGAGCAGGGGAGGCGTCCCCGTGGGCTGTCAGCGCCTGTGTGTGGTGGCGGGAGGGCCCAGTCAGATCCCGGAAGAAGCCTGGTTTTCTTTGATTCAGTGCCTTTCTCCGGGGCTCCTCTGGGGGTGTGGTATTTCTATTGGAGCCAGCTCCTGGGAATTGCTTTTCCTTCCTCCAGGACCCTAGGAGGGGCCTGCACGCACCCTGGGAACAGTGCCACCGACAGGATCTTGATTCCTGGGTAGCTGCTGAGGGCCCCTCCCCCACTCTCTGACTCACTGTCTGACACTTTTCTTGGACTCTTTTTACTATCTTTCATTCCTTTTTCTGCCTTGGCCTCTCCTTGTCTCAGGCTCAGTCCTTCAGACTCATCTCCTGCCTCTGCCTCTCTTAGCCACTAGATCCCCAGGAGAGACAGAGTAACGTGAGATCCAGGGCCCTTCCCCCCTTTTTGTACCCCAAAGGAGCATCAGGGAGGAGACACTTTCTCATTTCATTCCAGAACTGTAGATCCTGAGAGAGACTCATCACTGACACCTGCAGCTTGGCCAGAGTGTCTGACTCTTTCCCTGCCTGCAGCTTTGGAGATTATAATCCTCCCAACCTCAGGGTCTCCTGTAGATGTCCCTGACCCAGAGCCCTCGTGTCTGACCTAAGCTTGCTCCCATCTCTCACTCCCTTTGCTCCTGGGGAATGGAGACTCTCCTGAGATGCCTGCAGTGGTGCTGCCTGCAGCCTTGAATTGCCCTCTCCAACCCTCAGAGCCACCTTTTTGAGAGTGGTCTTGCTTGAATCCTCTGGCACAGGCGCTCATGTTTGCCGCCCCCCATCGTTCACTGCCGCGAGCAGGAGGTCACATTGGGACCTTGCGTGCATAAAGAATGCCTCTCCATGAATATTTGAGACGCAGCCTGACCTGTCTGCTTCTGACCTTGTCAGGTACCCTCTCTGACAGCCCTGTTCTAGGTAGGCACAGGCACAGTTGACCAGACAGAGCTGCCCTAACTTGTGATGAGGTCGACAGGCAATGAGCCCATTGCACTGTGGTCAGATGAGACTGTAGTGGAGAAATGATGGGTCTTTGGGAGCTGTCTTTCTTAGTTTGGACCCCTATAACAAAAACACCACAGAGTGGGTGGCTTAAACAAAAGTTTATTTCTCATGTTTCTAGAGGTTGGGGGGGGAGGTGGCCAAGATCAAAGTGCTAATCTGGTAAAGGTCCCCTTCCTGGTTTGCAAATGGACACTGTCTTTGTCCTCACATGGTGGAGAAAGAGGCTGTCTCTCAAGTCTTACAGAGGCTGTGCTCCTATTCACGATCTTATCACCTACCACAGGCCCCACCTCTAGTCAGTCACTTGGGGATTAGCCATCGGTGTAGGGATTTTAGAAGGACATATATTCAGTCCACAGCAGGAGCCCAGAGAGGCAGGGGGACGGAGTGGAGGATTCAGGATGTCTCTGGAGGTGACTTCAGAAAGGGAGTGAAGCTAGGTTGTTCCAGTTTGTGCCTAAGCCAAGAGGTGGGCAGGGACAGAGCCATTAGGAAAACTGCAAGTTTACCAGAAGTATACAGGGGTGTGTGGAGAGTCCCAAGATGAGTTTGGAGGCGAAGCAGTGGTCAGGTCTGCTTCAGCCTCTCAGAATTCTGGAGCCTGAGGGCAGGCTTCCCCAAGGGGAGCTATAGAGTAGTTTTAAGCGTAAGAATGGCAGGTAGCTGTTGGTTTAAATGTGGTCATTCTGACAGTAAATTACCTGGAGGGAGAGGGCAGGAGCAGAGGCAGGGGACAGAAACATGATGCTTAATCTTTTTTGTGTGTTAACAGTTTTTTAATGATCAATGCATCGATTCATTGCTTCATTAGAGAATTTGATTTTTTTTTTTTTTTTTTTTGGCAGTCCTAGGGATTGAACTCAGAGCCTTGCACATGCTAGGCAAGCACTCTACCACAGAGCTATATCCTCAGCAGGAAAAGAAACATGAGAAGAATAATTAACTTTTTTTACATGGTGACAGGGATCAAGTGCATATCTTCATGTGTAGTAGGCAAGTGCTCTACCATTGAGCAAGTGCTCCACCACAGCCCAGACTTTAAATTGATGGCGACCTATATAGAAGGCATAAAGTGTGTGAATCTTACGTGTACAGCTAGATGAATTTTTAGTTTTAGACACTAACATAACCACCACCGGGACCAATGTGGAACGATTCCAGACAACTCAGAAAACTCCCTTCTGACTGTCCCCATTGTGTGCCCCTTCCCCTGGGAGCCACCGTTCTGACTTGTGTCATCACCGCCTGGTTTTGCCTGTTCTTGAACTTCATGTACATTTTGTTTCTGGCCTTTTTTTTCACCCAGTGTAATGTCTGTGAAATTCATCTGTGTCATATGTATCCAGGAGCTCATTCTTTTTCTACACTTTCACAGACCGCTTACCGCCGTCAGGGAACTTGACAGATACTCATGTGAACCTCTCAGCCCTCTGGGTTTCAAAACAAAGAATTGGAGACACAGGTGTTAAGGCACTAGCGCAGGATCGCCCAGCGGGCCGCCTGCCTGGGGTTCCTGTGCAGGCAGTCTGATCTGGAGCTGAGCTGTTAATACTGCACCGGGTGGCCTCCAGGGTATCAGCTGGACCTGTGCCTGGCCTCCTGTGGAGTAAAGGACTGTCTGTGAACACTCAGGACTGAGCACCTAGATTTAGATGGAAGGAGAGGAAGGAAGGAGTTGAGGATGGCTGCAGGTTTCTGGCTTGAGCAACTGGGTGGGTGGCAGTGCTGTTACTAAGATAGGACACACAGGAAGAGGAACAGATGGCATGGGGGGTGGGGAACGGAGACAAGGGGTTCAATTTGGGGCCTGTGGAATTGTATGTTTCCAGGGGAAGGCCAGGCAGACGTGCAGAGTGGGCAGTTGGTCCTGGGGGTCTCCGACTGGGCATACTTAGGGAGGAATTTGGCACCTAATATATGGCATTGGAGTTGGGGGACAGGATGGGGTTCCCCCATGGGACTGTGGTGGGAACAGGATGTGTGTGTGTGTTGCTTGTCCATGTTGCGTGTTTACATACGCCTGAGTAGTCCCGGGTATGTGTGTGGGTGGGTGTGTGTGTGTGCCTGACTCTGGATCGTGAATCCCGTCTCCTAGGAGAGCCCATAGGTCAGCTGGGAGCTGAGTTGTTTTTATTTGTGGTTTGACCCTGGGAAGGAGGTGCCAAGCCTGAGAAACTGCCCCCGGAAACACCTGTGCAGCCTCTTCCCCCAGGCCTGGGGCGGGGGATCGGCTGAGATGGGAGATTCTCTTGTTTCTCTTGTGCCTGCTTGGGGAAGGCTGAATTTTTTAGGATGAATTTTATCCAGTTATTGTGTTAACTGCACTTCCCCAAGGGTCTGGCACTCCGTGGGAAGATTGGGATGGGGTGTTTGGAAAGAACACCTGAGTAGAGACAGCTTTCTGGGTGGTTTTTCCTGTTGTCTGTTTCCTGTGATGGGGCGGAGGGGCTCCCAGCTCTGGGACCTTTCCTTTCCACTTCTGCCACCTTGTAGGGGCCCAGCGCTGAGGGTTGCTACCTGGCAACAGGAGCCGCCGGTCAGTAGCTCTGCTCAGCCCTCAGGGTTGAATCCTCCGGGGGCTCCCAAGGCCTGGAAGGGACTCCCTTGCTGCAGCATTCAGGGGAAGGATCCCCGAACCCCTGCACTCAGATGGAGCCGGTCTGGCCGTGGAGTTGTTGGCTGCATTCGGCTGAGCACTGAGGCCCTCAGAGTGCAGGTCCTGAGGCTTGTCCTATGTATGGTGCTACAGGTCAGAAGCCAAAGACAAGAAGGACTTGGGCATCATCTTAGGTAGTTAGTTGCATTATTAGAGATTTGGGTTGGGTTCGTTCGTTCGTTCGTTCGTTCTTTCTTTCTTTCTTTCTTTCTTTCTTTCTTTCTTTCTTTCACAGTCTTGCAAAGTTGCCTAGGCTGGGTTTGAATTTAGGATCCTCCTGCCTCAGCCTCTCAGAGTTCTGGGATCGCACAACATCACACCTGGTTTGAGGCTTTTTTTTTTTTAAATAGAAAAATAACTTGGGTGTGAACTTAATTCAAACAGGGATAGATACTGGATTACTGGTAGAAGTCAAGACAGGTGAATTTTAAGATCAGTGAAAGGGCTCCAGGCACATTCAGGCCTGGAGGCAGGGGACTTTTCTCCCTGTGCATGTGGGGGTTTCTGAGGGAAAGTCCTGCCTGGGAATGGGGCCCGTGCCTAAGCCAGTCTGTTCCCCAGAGCGGGAGCCTGGTCACCCTGGCGAAGGGCATGGCATTGGCTGCTGCTGTCCCCGTGCAAGGTGGTGGGTCTGTGTGGGTGTGCTGGGGCGGAGAGGAAGCAGAAGTGCCCTGCCAGGGCCATGCGGGCCTCGCAGGCCGCGCCGGCTGTGCAGTGTAGACAGCCTCACACATGCAAAGGCACACAGATGCGAGCAGTGTGAATCACCCTTGCAGTGAGTCAGTTCCAGGATTCCTGGCGTGGAATGAGTGGGGCCAGGCTGAGGTCTGTCAGTCCATCTGTCGGTCTGTCTGCCTCCTGCCCTTGCTGGCATGGGTGTGTGTAGGTGGGTTGTAGGAGGTAGCAAGGAACATGCCTGGTGGTTTCCTGGGAAGTCACTGGGCAGAGGTTTTGGGACTTGAAGGTGCCAGGATGTGAATTTGCACGTAGGAGGGAGGAGGGGAGGTGCTGTCCTGTCTCTGCACCCGGAGCTCCCGGCTGGGACACTTGGGAGGGCCAGCTCTCTGGCACCACTGTGCTGCCACTGAGAACTTTCTCAATCCTATTCCAGGCTGTCTGTCCCCAGCTCCCAGAGGACCCCGTCCCACCATGACCGGGCCGCTGAAGAGGAAATTTGACCAGCTGGAGGAGGACTCTTCTTCGTTCTCCGCGCCCTCCTCTGGCTGCCTCTCTCACTCCTGCTCTCCGAGCGCTTCTGTTTCCCCTGCCCGGGGTACCAGCGAGGACAGCCCCTGGAGCCAGACACCCCCACCTGACCAGGACATCTGCGGCTCCCCAGGTTTCACCCGTGAGTCCTCTCCCCTATCTTCCTTCCTGAAAAACGGATCAGGCTGCGCTCAGCCTCTGGCGGTCAGGTTCCTGAGCTATGGTCCCCTGCAGAGCCCACTTCTTGTGATCGAGTGGTCACTCTGGGCTGCCTGTCCAGAGATACTTGAGCCCCGTTTGACTCACCGTTGACCTTGGGAGAGGCACTGTCCGGACAGGCTCCTTGGCGTGGCCTGGCTTTCCCGCTCTGCCCCTCCCTTGTGCTGCAGTTTCCTTTCTCCAGTGTGCACTCTGCCCTCCTCCCAACCAAGCTGCCGGAGGGTCATGCCCCACATCCCTGCTGTGGCTGCCGGCTGCTGGGCCTTGACCCTCTCTGCTCAGAACGCTTTATCTGCGCATGCTGAGAAAGGGTGTTTTCCCATTTAACTCTCAAGCTTGTGTAATCTTGATAAAGATATTCCTAAAATAGCTGTTTAACCTTTTTTTTTTTAATTATTGTTCCTCTCATCTCCAAAGAACCTTTTTAGGTATTTTTTATCTGATTGCCCCCTATGAAATCTTAATATCGCAGATAAAGTATTTACCTTTTTCATGTGTAGTATGCATATATATGTGCATTACACATTTAAAAAATAGTTCTTTTTTTTCGGTACTGATGATCAAACCCAGGGCCTTGGCACTGAGCTGCATTCCCGGTCCTTATTCAGTTTTTATTTTCAGACAGGGCCCCACGTTGCCCAGGCAGGGCTTGAACTTGGAGATCCTCCTGTCTCAGGATCCCAAAGTACTGGAATCACAGGCATATGTCACTGTGCCTGGCTTAAAAAATACTTTTAGCACATGGATCCTAAAAGTACAAACTGAAAACATTTTAGAAGAGAAACTCAGGTAGCTGGGCACAATAATATGAAGTCAAAATATATAGTCTATAATCCCAGTACTCAGGAAGACAGGCAAGAGGATCATAAGCCTGAGGCCAAGCTGGGCTACATAGTGACTTTAAGGCTACATAGTGACTTTAAGGCCAGCTTGGGCTCTATAGTGAGACCCTGTGTCAAAAAAACAAGAAGAAAAAGAGAAAGAAATAGAGAATTGCCGATATTTGACCAGTTCATAAAAATATACTGTTGTATGTGTTGTATGTATTTACGTAGAGAGAGCTTAGTAATCAGAATATAATCAGTGACTTATAAAGAGAAGGCCTTTATAAGCCTGTTGTAAAACACAGAAGCTATAAAGGGAAAGATAAATATATATTTTTGATTATGCAACCCATGAAAACTGTGGAGCTGGGCATGGTGGTATGTACCTATAATCCCAGCACTCTGGGAGACTGAGGCAGGAGTATTGCAAGTTTGAGCCCAACCTCTGATTCAGTGAGGCCTTGTCTCAAAATAAAATTTAAAAAGGGCTAGGGAAGTAGCTTAGTGCTGAGGCCCTGGGTTCGGTGCCCATTACTGCCCCCATACCTTGTACCTTGTGTGGGTTGGGAGCGTGTGCGGCTCCTGGGTTTAGTCCCCAGCACCACATACACAAAAATAGATAAATTTGTGAAATACTGTAACAAAAGTGGAAGACAAAAATATTTGCACAGATAGCTTGAACAAATGATTATTGTCTCTAATATATATAAAATAATTAAAACTATATAAGCTATACAAGGGACCTATATGGTTGACAATGATAAGAGGATGCGTAGTCTCACAAACACTGTCATTCTGGACTAGGAAATGGCAATAAACATGGTTGGCATGGGTGTGACATTCAGTTTTACCAGGTCTGGCCCTGCCCTGCTGCTCCAGAGTTCAGATCTGGCTCTTTTCCAAGGCGTGTGGAGAGATGAGGGGCCCTGCCAGGAGAGAGAGTCTACGTGGTCTTCCTAGAGCTTAACTAACCACCAGCTGTTCCCTGCTTCCAGCGCCGTCCATCCTGAAGCGGGCTCGTCGGGAGCGCCCAGGCCGTGTGGCTTTTGATGGCATCACCGTTTTCTACTTCCCACGGTGCCAGGGCTTCACCAGTGTGCCCAGCCGCGGCGGCTGTACTCTGGGCATGGCCTCTCGCCATAGCTTCTTTCGTCACTTCTCCTTGGCCGAGTTCACCCAGGAGCAAGCCCGGGTGCAGCGAGAGAAGCTCCGTCAGCATTTAAAGGAGGAAAAGCTGGAGACGCTGTGCAGGAAGGTAGGGAGACCCTTCCCCAGCAGCACTTTAAGGTCCTGACCCCAGGGTGCCACCCGTGGGCGTCATCTGCAGACACCGGGAAGCTGTCAGGCTGGAGGCCATCCCGGCGCCTGGGGCCTGAACCTGTCTGACCTGAGGGAGGGGTTTGTCCCTCGTCTGGGAAGTGACAGCGGAGGACCTGTCTTTGCAGCTGCATAAGGGCGGTGTTCTGGCTGTGCTTACTGAACTGTCCGCAGGGTGCAGCCCAGAGTGGGCACTGCTGGGGGGCAGTGTTCCGTGTCTCACATCTCTCTGTTGGATGCAGCTTTCTGCAGCTGGGGTACCCACGACGGAGGCCGGCCAGCTGCTTACAGTGGATGCCATCGACGATGCTTCCATAGAGGAGGACTTGGCAGCGGCTGTGGCAAGTGGCCGGTTGGAGGAAGTGAGCGTCCTACAGCCCTATCCAGCTCGGCAGCGACGGGCTCTGCTGCGGGCTGCAGGGGTCCGAAGGATCGACCGTGAGGAGAAGCGGGAGCTGCAGGCACTGCGGCGCTCCCGGGAGGACTGCGGCTGTCACTGTGATAGGGTCTGTGACCCTGAGACCTGCAGCTGCAGCCTGGCGGGCATCAAGTGCCAGGTGAGGTGCCCGGATGGGCCGGGACGGGGAGCCTGGGCCTGCTGGGTCGTCGCACTCCACAGAATCCTCACTGTGGCCTGTTTTCTCTGTAGATGGACCACACCACCTTCCCCTGTGGCTGCTGCAAAGAGGGCTGTGAGAATCCTCAGGGCCGAGTGGAATTTAATCAGGCACGAGTACAGACCCATTTCATCCACACGCTCACCCGCCTGCAGCTGGAGCAGGGCATGGAGAGCCTCGGGGAGGCGGAGGCCCCCGCACAGGCCAGCCCACCCAGCCCTGGCGAGCGGGCCCTGGTCCCTGCCTTCCCGCCGGCCAAGCCTCCGGTGAGCAGTGAGCCGGGAGACGACAGCTGCAGCAGCGACATGACCGATTCTTCTACTGCATCTTCATCATCGGCCACTAGCGAGGCCCCAGACCACCCCGTGCGCTCAGGCCTGCCCAGCCCTGGCTTCCAGCCTGGCATGGACGATGACAGCCTGGCCCGCATCCTGAGTTTCAGCGACTCTGACTTCGGCGGGGAGGGGCAGGAAGACGACGAAGGGGGTGTGGGGAACCTGGACAACCTCAGCTGCTTCCACCCGGCTGATATCTTCGGTACTGGAGACCCTGCTGCTCTGGCCAGCTGGACCCAGACCTACTCTGGCTCGAACCTGGTGTCCGGCGTCCTGGATGAGAATGCCAACCTAGATGCCAGTTGCTTCCTAAATGGCGGCCTCCCTGGCACCTCAGTGCCACCCAGCGTGGATGCTGGCCAGAGCAGCTCCGTGGACCTCAGCTTGTCTTCCTGTGACTCCTTCGAGCTGCTCCAGGCTCTGCCGGATTATAGTCTAGGGCCTCACTACAGCTCCCCGAAAGGGTCTGACGGCCTGGACCGCCTCGAGGCCCAGCACTGCCCGCCGCCTGGCCTCTCTCCGTCTGCGGACGCCAGTGCCTGCTTCCTGGAGTCCCTCATGGGCCTGTCTGAGTCCGCCGCTGATGTCCTGGCTCCCTTCACCGACAGCCAGTTTGAAGACGGCGCCCCCACCCCGCTGGAGCCCGTGCTCGTGTGAGGGCTGGCTGCCTCTCCCTGCCCCGGGAGCCCAGTGCTGCTTTTTTGTGATTTGGGGCTCCTGTCGGCTGGCCCGGCCGCAGGCGCTCCTGGGCTCATGCCACACTGAGCTTATTTATTTATTTTTATTGACTCTTCTGTTCTGAAGAGGGCAGCGGGGTGGGGGGGGCCTGTGCCTTTCGGCTGCCTGGCCCCCCTACAGTGCCCTGCCGCCTTCATGACTGTGCCAGGGAAGAAGGTGGCTCTGCGGGAGCATCGCAGACCCCTTTTGGTCTCTGTGGTCCTAGCCTGGAGACGGTGAGACAGGGCCACCAACGGCTGCTCCGTCTTGCTCTGAGCTCTAGACCCGAGAGTGGCCGGATCCTCTGGACTGTGAAGACTGTAATTTATTTCCATAATTTATTTGGAGGCTGAGGCGGCTTTGGCTTCACTTCTCTGGCTGGTGGGCAGTGCTGGGGGTGAGGTCCTTTTGTCCTGAACCCTGCCCTGCTCTGCCTGGGCCTCAATGTGGATTTGAGTCCTGTGGTCTCCTCTGTTGGCTGCCTGGCACCTGGATGGCTGAGCAGGCGGGGCTGGGCTGACCCGCCGTGACCAAACCCCCTCTGCCCTCTCCAACCCCCCTGCTTCCTGCCCTCTGGTCCATCTCCCCGCACCAAAACCACAGCCTTTATTCCCAGCCCAGGATGTAGGGGGTGGAAACCAGGGGCCCCAGCAGGGCAGGGGGCTTAGTTTGGGGCAGAAGTATGCCCTGGCCCACCATCTGGGGCTTTCTGGGAGCCACAGGCCAGTTGGTGAGGGTTGCTCCTTAGGGCTCTCATGCCCTTTGTTTGCTGATACTGAATTTCGCATCAATTTTTATATTGTCCTTGAGTGTCAGAACTGTAATTTATTCATTTCTCTGTGTATCTGTGCCAAGAAACTCAGGCTCTGGGCCTGCCCCCTTGCCCAGGAGGCCTTGCCAGCCTGTGTGTTTGTGGGAACACATTGTACCTGACCTGACAGGTACCAATAAAGAGGCTCTATTTTTAACAGTGTGGTCCGCATCAGTGGGACGGGGCGCATGGGCACATCCCCAGGAGGTGGGGTGGGGTGGAAGGATAGCCCTGCAGGGCAGTGTGGACACTGAGGCTATGTGTGGGGTAGGAGCGGCTCAGCAGATTGGGCCTCCTTCCAGGCAGGGCAGTCAGCTGGGAGGCAGGAAGCCAGCTGAGAGGCCGGCTGGGCAGATGGAGCAGTTTTCTCTTTGGATTAACCCATTCCTATCCAGTGGTCATCTGGGGTAGCAGTAAGGAGCAGCGGTGGGGTGCTTTGCTGGTGTGAGGCTCTCTGCTTGGGGTGGGTAAGGGTACCCTCCTTTCCGTAAACACACTGAGCCCTGGGGGTCCTGGCCCAGAAGGTAAAAGTCACCCACCAGGCCAGGGCAGGGCAGTGGGATGTGACTGGTAAAGGCCTAGCCCCGCAATAGTTCAGCAGCTGTGGTCCCTGCAGACTTGAGCACAGGAAGCTGCAGAACCTCATCCATCTGTACCAGCCAGACCTGTCTGACCTGTCCCCAGCAGCCCAAGTGGGCTTCAGTCCAGAGCAGCAGGCCCTAGCCTGCTCTGGAGAACCCTGGTCTGGAGTGTGAGGAGGCAGCACGACCTTCTTAAGGAGTGATATAATTGGTGAAGGTGTCAGGAGAGGGGACCCCCGAAAGAGACCCTTTCTGAGTGCTAATCTCTGCTTCTGATGGCCTGTCCTGGGCATACTCGTGTACAGGGACCCAGAATGACAGGCTCAAATCCCAGCCCTTTACTACCTCTGGAGGTGACTTACGCAAATCACCTGCCCTATGTCTGAGTTCCCTCAGTACTGTGCAAATCACATGAACCTCATAAGCTTTCTCAGCTCATCCATGCAAAGCAAGCCCTGTGTCCACGTGTGTAACTCGTTTTCATGTTTCTGCCTCTATGTTTAATCCTTTCTTTTTAACTGCCAGTCCTGTCACCCTTTAGGTATTTGTCTCTTGCCTCCGCACAAGCATGGGCAAGACCTTGTGACCACATTGGTGGCTATTAGAGGACTCGTGCCTTGGCGTCCAGCCCGTGGAGGGGCAGCTGTCCCTAGAGACAGCAAGGCCTTACTCTGACATTAGAGTCCAGTTCTATTTGGTGGTGCTGTCTCCTCCCCTTCCCTGGTGCCTGGAGGTCCCTTCGCAGAGACTGCACTGTAGGCATGATCCAAGGGTGTCTCAAGGACCCAGAGACTGCCCACTGTCCTCGGGGCAGCCCTCTGCAGCTCCGGTCCCCTGGCTAGAAACCCCTCCAGGTTCTTACTGCATCAACCGGCCTCAACAAGACTGAAGCCTGCTTACTTCCTGGTTCTTGGTTTCCTCAGCTGCTAGGACCTCAGGGTCAATTCTTGGGGTTGTTATTGTTTCTTTTCTAGATAAATGAAGACAACTTGGGTTTTACAGCAACAAAACATGATTAATGCACAATACTTTTACACAGACTACTTCTCAATCAACCTATCTCAACAAAACTGGGATGTAATGCAGATCGTAGAAAAATAGACGAGGTTTTCCTCCAGGGAAAATGGCAGTAACCTGGGGAAGGCATTCCACATCACTAGCTCATACCAAGAGGCATGCACGTGATCAGCAGTGTGTAACAAAAACAAGGCTTAGCAACTCACACTTCTGAAAGGGACATCTGTTCATTGTTTCCAAACCTTAGGCACTGGACAACTCTAAAGCTCTACCATATCTGCATTCTACCCACACTTAACACTTAAGTATTTTTCTTCAAATCAATTACACCAACATGCTTAATAGGCCCTATGCAGTAATGCCTGTGAATTCAGGAGTTTGTTGTAGTCTCTTCTCTGTCATTTAAACACAATGTATAAACACACTAAATTTAGGGCTGGGTTTGAGCCCAGCACCACAAACAATAAAACATTAGCTGTCTTTCGCTGGCAGAGAGTTTTCCCATGATTTGGAAATGAACCTAGGCTAATTTCCTGCTCCAAATGGAGACACTTGAGACCCAGAGAGGGAAGGGGACTCGGGAAGGTCCCTTTGGGGAGATCCTAGGTCCCCTGATGGCCAGTTCAGAGGGTGGAGAGAGAGTTCTGAGGGTGGAGTACCCCTTGACTACCATCCCGAGAAACAGCAAGAGTGATACTAGGTGCAAGCAGGCCACCTCTCTCACCCTCTTTTCAGTTCTGACAAACATTCAGCTGAGTAAGAACTGCTGTATCTGCCTCCTTCAGCACTAAAAGGGTTCCTGGAGGATGAATTAGTTGGCCAATATCTTCTACGAAAGCTAAAGTGGAATATTTTTTCTTGGAATGTATTTCTCTGTTTCAGGTGAGGACTAGGTAAGACTTGGAGCATGGGGTAAGGCTAGAATTTTGGCACAAGGTGGGGCAGTGGCCCTCTCTCTCAACCAGGGCTGTAGCTCTGTGGACCTTCTGCAGCTGGTCTTCCTGTCTTGGCTCACAGCCCACAGCACCCTGACCCCACTGTCAGGGGAGACTCAGTGGCAAGAAGCATGACAAGAAGAGCAGTTACTTCCTTGGCTTCAGGATGCTGGGTCTGGACAGGAGAAGGAGGCATTCAAAAGTGGCTTTAGGGTGTTTTCTATCACTGGTGGGATGCCCACCACCCTTTATCCCTTGTTCCCTTAAGAATCTGTGCTAAAGTGAAACCTGTTAGAAGTGGACAAGGAGCTGGACATGGTGATGCACGCCTGTAACCCCAGCCCTTGAGAAACTGAGGCAGGAGGACTGTAGAGTTTGAGGCCAGCCTGTCTCAAAAAAAAAAAAAAAACAAAACAAAAAAAAAAAAAACAAAAAAAAACAAATACACAAGGAGCCCAGCAGAAGCCAAGCCAGTTGATGTCTTCCCCAAAATAAAATTACTTCTCGTGTCTTGAAAATGTAAAGCTCTAGGATACCCTTCAGGCCAGATGGGGCATAATTCCAGATAAACCACACACAATACAGAAATGTGGAAGAATATCTCTTTTACTGAATTCCTTCTTCACTAACCCACTTCCTGCCCCTTATGAAACTGCTGTAGGTTAATGGCTTCCACCAGCCAAGACCCCTCTGGCTGCAGCTAGGGCCTCAGGGACCTTCGGGCCTTTGCCAAAATTTCTTCTCTGATCTTGGGGTAGCTGGGGTGCTCCTTGAGGACCTGGCACAGAGAGAGGATGGGCCTGAGGCATTGGACAGGCTCCCAGCCACCACGCCTCCCCGCCAGTGCTGGCAGCTTACCTTGTGGCACACTTCAATAGCTTCCACAAATTTCTTGTCCTTCAAGTAATTGAAAGCGAGTTTGAAACCTGACCAGGGACAAGGAGATGATAGAGAGTGTCACCCCGAGGAGGCAGGAGCCTCTCAGGTTCCCCCAAGAACCTGGGTACAGACCTTGAGTTCTTTTTGGGGGGGGGTGCTGCTGGGGATCAAACTCAGGGCCTTGCACTTGCTAGGCAAACGCTCTACCACTGAGCTAAATCCCCAACCCGGGACCTTGAGTTCTGGGATCAGGGTGGGATCCGGTGCCTCCTTCCCACCTGCTCGCAGGTGCTTTGGCCTGCTGCCTTACCGATGGCAGGACTGGACTGATGGCTGTACTTCCAGGCCAGCTCGTAGTTGCTGGCTGCATCCTTGTAGGACTGCTCTTTCTCCATGATGAAGCCCATGTACTCGTAGGCCTTGTAGCAGGACTGCAGGGAAAGCTGGTCAGTGCCCCTACTGAGGGGCAGCCACCACTGTCCAGAGCCGCAGTGGAAGCAGATGGGGTCAAGGGACTGCTCTGAGCTGCATTAACCCAAGCTGCACAGGGACCTGGGGACACACTTACTTTTGCAAGTGGCACCCCCGGCGCCTGCCAGCCCAACACTAGCTGGCATAACACCTTTCTGCGAAGCCTGTTAGTGACACACTCCAATCCAGCAAACAACCCTCCCCTGCAAGACTGAGCCCCAGGACTCCCCGAGATCCTACAAACTGCCTCTGTCACCCTCTGTCTTTCCGTGTTCCCTTGTCTTACCTTCCCCTGTCACCTGTGCTCCCAGTTCCAGTCCTGGTCCTGTCCAGTTTCTACTCCGCATCTCTTCTGTTCTCGAAGCCAGGGCACCCTCCTGGCTGTTTTGAACCTCCCGAGCCCTGTGTCCCCTCCCCACCATCTGGAGCCCGGGTGCCACCTCACCTTGTTGTACTGGATGCAGCGGCGCAGCAGCTCCGAGGCAAGGTCGAACTTGCCGCCCTGGCTGTAGATGTCGGCCAGCAGGAGCCAGCTCTTCTCCAGGTCCTCAGCCTCGGCCAGTGTCCACGGGGCCTTGGCCAGGCGCTTCAGCTGCGTGCGTGCCTTGGGGATTTGCTTCAGCAGCACACAGGCCTGTGCCATGCCCAACAGGGCAGGGACACTGTCCTTCTGCATCGGGGAGGGGGGTGGGAAGTGGGGGGGCGGTCAGTGTATCCCGGCTGCTGTCACCGCCTTGCTGCCTGCCGGTCCCCTCCAGCCCAGCTGGCGCACCTCAGCCTGTGCTATCTCAAGGAAGGCTCCCAGTGCAGCCTCTACGTTGGCTTTTTCCCCGGTGGCCAGCAGGCAGAGGCCCTGCAGCAGCCGCAGCTGGATCTGACCAGAGGCCAAAGGTGGGTAGAAGTCTCGCAGCAGCTTCTCCGCAGTGCGCACACCCTGGTGCTCGGATTCCTTCCTAGCAGTGAGGCACTTCAGAGGCAGCCCCCGTCTGGATCTCCCTGAGGCTGCCGGCCCTCCCTGCCTCCCACAGGCTCCTGCCCCTGCCCTCACAGATCCTTACTTGCTGTCAGTCAGCTGGTTCTCAAAAGCCTCTCCACCCACGATTTCATTGTCCGGATTCAGACAGATTTGCACCATGTAGTAGTTGGCCCTCTGACCCCAAGTGATATCCTTGCGTGCTCTATTTAGGAACTTTAAGGCTTGGTTGGGCTGTCCTATGTGCCTGCAACAGAGGAAACCAAGAATCAGGTCCAGAGAGGACCGGGCACAGAGAGGACCGGGAAACAGGGCTGCATGTGTCCGCACAGAACCCAGGCTGGGTGGCTGGTCTCCTGGCTCCATCCTGGAGGCTGAGTTTCCGCTCCCCGTGGCCTGAATGAAATCTTCCCATGTCTACTAGGGAGAGCCTCTTGCATACAGGTGCCCTCAACCAACCACACCCAACTCACCAGCAGTAGATGCCCCTGCAGTAGTTGAACCCTGGCTCCAAAGGCACCCGGCTGGACATCTTCTTGGCCAATTCAAAGAAGGCAGGAGCCTCTTCAAGTTTGCCACTTCTTCGGAGCAGATTGATTAATTTATCCAATGCCGAAAAATTGTCTAAAATAAGAGGGCAGAAATCTCCAGAATGACTGGGAATTTAGTTCAGTGGTTAAAGTGCTTGCCTACCAAGCACCTTTAAGGTCCTGAGTTCCATCCCCAGCACCGTCCCCCCTCCAAAAAAAGAAAGAAATCTCCAGGCTGTGAAGGCCAACAGCTATAACAGGGAGAGAAAGCTGGGTGCTGGGCCTCTCGGAGGAACCCGGAGACACCGCCCGCCTTCCCGCTCCAGTGCCCCAGTGTGTTTCGTGAATACTAGTGATGTTTACAACAGTAATATTAGCAGTTAACACTTACATCCCACTTACAGTGTCCCTGGTACTAGGTACTTTCCTATGTATTAGCTACAGGAAGAAGCAGGTATTCTTATTGTTCCTATTTTACAGATGACAACGCTGAGCACAGAGCAGTTAAGTAACTTGTCAAAGGTTACACTGTTTAGCAAGGTTCAGTCCCAGGCAGCCTGGCTCCAGGAGCAGTACTGCTAACCTAGTGACCTGCTAGACCCAGGGAAGCCTCCGTTGGGGGCCTGTGCTCTGGCCCCCACACCAGCAAGAAGGGGAGAATTTATGCTGCATTGAGTGGGAATGGAGCTGTGCAGCAGGGGAGAATTTCCAGGCCCCTCCAAATAACCATGACCTCAGAAAGGGACAGTGTGGAGCCCCAGTGGCTGGGATCTGGGGACAGACAGGCTGTCCTGGGTCCAGTGCCAAGTGCCTGGGACCAGGAACTGGCCCCTTGGACTTGGGAAGGGCCAGCACGTTCCACTGGGTCTTTATCAGTTTCCTGCCACTCTGGGAACAATCAGAGAGGAAGGGGCTTCCTTGCCCAGGCAGGAAGGAGGGGAGAGGGCCCACCCTTCTCCAGGAGAGCAGCCCTTGCTGGGTGGGAACCCATGTTGGCAGCCCCAGTGGGCCAGATTACCTGGTGCTTTCTCCAGAACTTGGTGGTAGAGACTGATGGCCATTTCATAATTCTGTTTTCTAAACATCAAGTCAGCCATCATCTGTCAGAAAGCACACAAGGGGCAGGAATTCCTGAAGCAGCTTGATGGGTGTTGGAGAGGTGGGGCTGGTAGGCAGGGAAGGTAGGAAAAGGCTTCCAAGGAGGCCTCCCTAGGCCTGGAGAGAAGCTGCCAGAGAAAAGCCCAAGGAGCCCCCCGGACCCCACCAGAAGCTGAGGACAGCAGAGGGTTCCTTAGTCCCCTCAGCAAGAGTTTGACCTCTGCCCTTAGGGTGAGCCTGGAAGAGGTCAGGACGGGATGGGGGGAGGGGGCAGGACTGAGGAGGGTCATTCACCTTCGGTGGGTGTGGCTTCCCCTGGAGCAAATCAACCTCACCCCTGCCTTTGGACTGGCCCAGGAAGTTGCTGCTGCCCCCTGCCGGCCAGCCTACCCTGCCTACTTCAGGGCAGCGCCCGTGCCGGGTGCCGCGGTGAGACTTCTCTGCCTGAAAGCCCCTGGGAAGTGGTCCAGCAAGGCAGCGGAGGTCAGGGGGCCAGGAAGCAGCCCGCATCGGGTCACAGGGCCTCTGGGGAGGGTGGGGAGGGCATCCGGGGGCCTCTTACCACGGAGGCTGTCTCGTGGGTCTGGTCAGTCTGCAGGAGGATGGCACAGTGCTGCTCACACAAGTCCAGGTGTCCCTGGAGGAGGTAGAGCCCCGCCAGCTCCAGCAGCACCTGCAGCAAGGCCGGATGGAATGAATTCACCAATTAGCATCAAGGGAGGACTCTGAGACATTGCTGATAGCGTCCCCCTCACTCCACTGCTCTCACCTCTGCCTTCAACATGGGCATGTGCGTGGTCTCAAGTCCCCTAGGCTACTGTCTTGCCCCGCCTCCCTCCCATGCTCCAGCCACGGCACTGGTTTTCCCATGCTGGGCCCGGCTGACATACACGTGTCCATCAGCCTCAGCTCAACTCACTCCCTGGGGAGGCCCCCAAGCCCCGGATCTGCCTTCCTCTGAGCTCCTGTGGCTCCCGGCACCCACAGGCAGGCTCAGATGCAGGGATCGGAACCACCTTTGCTCTCATCTGTACCCCCTTGCCCTCGGGAACCTGGGGACAGGGCCCGGGTTTTTCCCCACTGTGTCTCCAAGGCCTGAATAGTAACTGACATGGCTGCATATCTTTAAATGAGTGACTATGAAGTGAGTGACTCCTCTTGCGAAGCTCTTTTCTCTCTTTGCGTGAACTCTAGCCACTGTTCCCTCAGCTGGAAACATACTTTGCTCAGACTCAAAGCCTGCTTGGAGGCTTAGCCTGGGCTTCATGCCCAAGCAACCCTGGCAGCCGCAACCCTCCCGACCTCCCCACCTCCAAGGAGGACCTAAAAGTGTCGGATGAACATGACTTTCAGTGATTTCTTCTCCACGCCATCAACGGAGGTCCAAAGTGGGCCTTCCTGTCCTTGCTCCAAGGGCCACAGGGGTGAGGCCCATGGTCAGCTGGCGCAGGCCCCTTGCCCACAGGCGCTGTGCCCTTCGTGCCCGCGGCAAGTTGGAGGAGAACTGGCCTCTGCACCTGGTCAGGGAACTCAGCATCGCTCTGTGCCTGAGCCAAGGAGCAGAGTCCTGGCTCCAGGCCCACCCACCTTATTGTCAGTGGGCGAGTAGGAGAGGGCATCCTTGAAAGATTGCACTGCCTTGGCATAGTCCTTCTCTGCCAAGTAGAACTCCCCAGACAGCATGCAGAGGGTGGATGCCAGTTGCTTCTGGGAGGGGAGCATTTCTGGTTGCTCCAGTGGGACCCGCTTCAGAATTTTAGACTGGAGGTTCAAGGCCTCGGAAAACCAATAAAGCCAGCATCAGAAACCCAGGTCCTGATGTGCCAGTCCACAGAAAGTCTCACATTCTTATTTCAGAGCCAGCAATGTTAGAAAGGGCATCTTAAGTGACCTTGAGCAAAGCTGGGTCACTTTGGACAGGCAAGGCCACTTGCTGAGTACACAGAAGGTGAGCTGGCACTGTCCCCAGCACAGGATCAGAAGCAAAGGCACTCAGACAAAACACTGCTGTACTCGCTGTGTACCTGCCTCCATCACTCCAGAGCACCTGCACATGACTTGTTTCACCGGCCCTACTAGCCGGATCAAACTTATTCTGGGGGACCACTGAAAACTAAAGAAGAAAGAGAAGAGCCTAGCGCAGAGCCCAGCACAGAGCTCTCGAGGCATGGGGGCCCCTGTTGCTGCCACCCCGTGAGCACCATCATCCCATAGGTATGTTGCCTCTGCTTTTTCTAGCTCAGGGCGGCCCAGCGCAGAGCACTCTGGGCAGCCATCATGGATGAACAAGGATGGGCAGACAGATGGAAGGTGAAGTTCAGAGGTGTAACCTGGGTCCTCTCTTGAGGAAGATGTCTGGGGCCTTTCAGACCAGCAGCCCTATTCTTCCCTGTCCTCAGCCCCCATCAGGAAGTAGAAGATAAAAAGCTTGAGTCTACAAGTCAAGTACCTTGTTCAAAGTTTCCAACACCTCTTCCTTTTTATAGCTCTTGTAAACCTTTGCCAGCAAAACCAAGCACTTAACATCATTCATCATGGATGGGATGTCTTTGACTGCCAAGAGGAAACTCAGATTAGTGTTCTCTGGCTCCTGGAAAGCAGGACCCCAGCTAACTCGGGAGAGACGCGGGCGTGAATGTCAGAAGTGGTCCAGAATACTGCCTCACCGAAGTCATGTTCTAGTGCCTGCTTCAAAACCTTTTCTGCTTTGTTGAACTTCTTTAACTTCAGGAGCAGTTCGGCCAGATCGCAGCACAGGAAGTCCTGCCCGCTAATCTTCTGAGCAGCCTCATAATAATTAATCGCCTTAGCGGGAACAGGAAACACTGGTCTCAGGTCTGCTCCTGAACTCGAGTGCCTGACACCGTGTTCCCCCCAGTGCCAGGGTCCACCCAGCTGGTGCAGGGCTTGAGCTGGTCCCTGGGCAGCTGCTGAGTCCCCCCTCGGCACCCCACTTAGTAGGGACCTGGGGTGCAAACGAGCCATTCTCCTCCTATCCAGAGCCCCACTTGGGTGCCCTCCGCCACTTCCCTGCTGGGCCAGCCCTCCTCACCTTGGCCCAGCCAGCCTGACCTGGGAGTACTGGTGCGTCTTCATGAACGCCTGCCCAATCCTGCTGACCAGAGAGGCATCATGCGGGTTCTTCTTATAGGCCTCCTCATAGACCTCCAGGGCCTTCTCGGGCTGGTAGGGAAAGCAGCCAAGAGTCTTTCTCTCACCTCCCACTGGAGAAGTGAGACTGGGGGCCGTGTGGCAAAGCTGTAAGGCCCCTCGCTCACCTCCTGAATGTTCATGAAAGCATCACCCAGCAGCAGACTGGTGTGGGGACCCGGCAGATGTTCACAGAGCTCCCTGCAGGAGAAACCAAAAGCTTATCTTAGGCCTGTGCCCCTTGCACACCTGTGTCCACTCTTCTCTTCTTTCCCGCCGATTCTGGCCACCATTCATCTGCTACCCAGGAGTCAGACGGAGCACTGCACATGCCACACGGTGCTAGCTCTGGGCTCTGCTCACTTGGGCGGACCCCTCCAGAGCCCGCTCCCCCACAGCCACACTGGTCTCTGGTTCTCAGGGAGCCCAGGGTCTTCCGCATGCTAGGCAAGTGCTCTACCCAGAGCTGCATCCCCAGCCCTACACTCTTCTTTCTGAAACCCCAATCTGGCCATGCCGCCCTACTGCTTTCCAGTTTCCCACTGCTAGTCTGCCCTACTCCCTGCACCTCACCTGAAACTGCCGATAGGGATTTTTTTCCTGAAGAATGACTGACAAGGCGTCCTTAAGGTCTCACTACCAAATCATACAGAGACAACAGCTTGAGGCTGCCCATCCTCAGTGACCTGACACTGGTCACACCCAAGTCACTGGACATCTCCTCAAGGAGGGGCAGAGCTGGGGCCAAGGGCAGGCATGTGCTCTGCGCCTGCTCCAGCATCTGGCTGGGAACCAGGCCCACGGGCTCCCACCAGGACGTGGGCCACGCATGCAGGGGTACAGGGGATGGGAGGCAGGTGGGGCTGGGGCTGGCTCAGTTCTGTGCTCTTAGGCTCATCCATGGCCAGGCTAACAGACCTACGAGAAATCCCACCCTTTGGCCAGATGCAGTCTGAGGACATGCGCTGGAGACTCAGTTCAAAGAAACACAATCTGCAGAAAAACAGCCTGAGATACCATTGGTGAGGATGGTGTCATGAGCTGCCCCCGGGCTTACCGGTAGCACCCGATGTAGAGGTGGGTGTCTTTGCGGGTCTGCAGGTAGATGCTGGCCATCTTCTCCTTGGCTTCCATGTAGCAGGGCTGCTTGGGTGTGATGTCCCTCAGCATACTCAGGGCCAGGTCCACGCTGCCCTTGCTCAGGGCCAGGTCCACATTGGCGATGGTGATGCGGATCTCCTCTGCGGTGCCGCTGAACTCGTTGATGGCATCCTGCATGACCTTGGTGGCCTCATGCTGAAATGCAGGAACAAAATGGACTTCGCATTGGGCACCAACAGCTACAGGTAGCCTGATGACACATAATAACTCTGCTGGGAGCTGGGCATAGTGGCACATGCCTAGTAATCCCAGCATGCTGGGAGGTTGAGGCAGGAGGATCCCAAGTTCAAACCCAGCCTGAGCAACTTAGTGACTTAGCAAGACCTTGTCTCAGAATAATAAAAAAGGGCTGGGGATGTAGCTCAGTGTGAAGGCCCTGGGTTCAATCCTTAGTCCCTTACAAACAAAAATGAAAACAACAAAAACCAAAACACGTCTTCTCTGGTAAATGTAGAGCAGATGGCCAATTAGCCTTCAGAGCAGCTATGGGGGCAGGAAGGAGAAGGGCCTCTTAAAGTCCCTCCAATGATCCTGAGTGGCAGGGGAAGGTACCACCAAGGATCATTGGAAACATGGGGACACAGGACCCCCCACTGTAAGAACCTGCCTGTCCTCCAGCACCTCAGCACCCTCACAAATCCCTTCTGTGTGAGGACTACGGCGCGGCTGCTGGTGCTTTAATGTGCCAGTAGCCAGAGCTTAGAGGTCACTTCCATTATATTCTGCCCCTCTGGGAGCTTTTTTGCCTCAAACTCAACCTTATCAGAAATAAGCTTCTCACTCTGCTTCTGCTTACTGGGTGTCTATAGCACCTTCCCGCTCTTCTTGCTTGGGGCCTTCTAGTTTTTGGGGTGATTTTGTTTAAACCATTAGGCAAAGTCCTTTTTTTGTTTATTTAATAGGTATATTTATTTCATTTCATGATCAGAGGTGAATTTTTTTTTTTTTTTTTTGGTGCTGGGATCGAACTCAGGGCCTCGTGCTTGCAAGGCAAGCACTCTAATCACTGAGCTAAATCCCCAGCCCCAGGGGTGAATGTTCTTGGGCTTCTGTCAACTTGTTTTGTTTCCACTTTTATATGTTTGTGGTTAGCTTTATTTCTGCCTTGCACCTGTGACCTTGTTTTCTTTTTTTTGCTAAGTCTTGATTAATTCAATAGTTTCTCTTCAATTCTTCTAATAGTCATCTTTCTACCATGAGATATTTTGAGTAAACCTATTTCAGACCCTTCCCTCTAGAGATGAGGGAAACTAATGCGTGTGTCACCCCTACCTTCCTTCTCGTGAACATTTACATGTGGCATTAGAGCAAAATTATTGCTATTTTAAATTCAATGGGTTTTATTTCAAGAATTTAGCAATTATACTGGTTTAGAGTAAAAATTACCAGTTATTTAGATGTAATTAATTTATTTAGATTGGTTTTGTGTTTAATAAGACTTAATTCTTATCCTATTATACCTCTAATTTTATTTCATGTTTTGGTTGGCTGGATTTTATCTACAAGTAGATTTTTTGGAAGTGGTAACTCTATCACTTTTGAGATAATCCATTTTTAGTGTCTTCTGTTGTTTTTATATAAGAAAGCTGTCCCGAGGGACCTTCTACACTCATTTTCTCATGTTGTCCCGCTGTCTTCTTGACACTGTGCGACAAGAGCGGCCAGAGGCCGACGAGGCAGTGTGCAGAGTGCAACTATCGTAGGCCTCGTTCCCAAGTTCTAGCTGACCATTCCCAGGTGCTTCCTCCCTCTGCCCGTCTAGATCTCACAGGTCTTGGGGCTACCTTGAACAGCGAGCAGGTGGTACACTGCAAAACTCAAGGGGACACAGTTCAAAAAGATTGTGATTAGCATCCACTGGACTTGTGCGATGCCCAATCCACACAACCACTGGGGGTGGCCCAGAGGGACCTGTGTGCTCCGCCTCTCTGAGACTGCTCTAGGGACAGTGGAGTAGACAGGGGCCAGATCACGGAGGACCCAGGA
This sequence comes from Hystrix cristata, assembly GCA_004026905.1. NCBI lineage: Eukaryota > Metazoa > Chordata > Mammalia > Rodentia > Hystricidae > Hystrix > Hystrix cristata. The sequence goes on from PVJO010004315.1 coordinate 24,733, forward strand.
CTTAGCTGAGGGCAATGGGAGCCGCTGCAGTCTTTTTTTTTTTTTTTTATTATTATTATTTAAAAAAATTTTTTTTTCACTGCAGTCTTTTAGACTCCCTAGTGAGTATGAGCTCAAATAATAGTACTGCATAGTAAACATCAGCAGAATCAAAGGGCCTGGACCAACCTGCCCCGGTCCCACGGGCAGAGAGCGTGTGTGGCCCTTCTTACCAGCTCCCCGTTCAGCCGGAGGGCATCTACCAGCTCCAGGAGGATGGACACCCGCTCGCTGGGCTGTATGGAGGGCCTGCGGATTGTCCTGCTTTCTCCCGCCTTCACGGTGGGCAGTTTCATCATCATTTTCAGTGTCTTTATGGCCTCCTGATAGTCCCCGCACTTGTTGAGGGCCCTGGCCTTGATGAAGTGGTAGAGCGGGTGGTCTCTGACCTGGGAGGAACATGCAGGGTGAGGGTGCAGCTCATGCTGCCGCTGCTCACGGCAGCCACTGGAGAGCAGCCCAGGGTCTGAGGGATGCGGGCGGACCCTGGGCTGCAGCCTGGGCCACCCGGCATGGAGGACCCCACCTGGAAGTTGTGGCTGACGCCCAGCTCTAAGCAATGGGAGCACATGGCGAAGTTTCCCTGAGCCAGGTAGATCTGTGCCATGAGGAGGTGGGCGTCCACGGAGGTGGGGTCCAGCTCCAAGCAGCGCTGCACAGTGCTCTGTGCGTTCTCCAGCTCTCCTGGGGACCACAGACAAACCTCTGTACTGGGCTCCCTGGGGATCCCCGCGCCCCAAGAGGGAGAGGCGGAATGAATTTTCCAAGCACGGTTACTTGGAAACACCTGTGCCAGCCATTTTACCCAGTCTTGTTCCTCTTCCCTCAGTGGACCTTTCCTCACATTTACACGACACACTTTTGCCTTGATCCAGATCAAAGAACACTCAAACCTCAGCGTGACACCGCCTTGTCTCTGTAACCCCCAGGGAGCTGGCGAAGTCCCTTTGCTGCTGCGCCCCCTGAAAGCTCCTGGGAACAGAAGTCTCAATTCCCATACCTAAGGGTAGAACAAAACCTAATAATATCGGGGATGCGAACAGTCACAATTTACAAAGCACCTGCTCTCTGTTCAACACACACAAAGCACTTTAGAGAGTCTGACTTAATATCTGCACAGCCTGGTGAGGTCAGTATTAGGATCCTTGTCGTTCATTTTTATTTTATTTATTTAGGTTTATTACCTACTTACTTTTTATTTTTGGTTGCTTTGAGAGAGGGTTTCCACTTCGTAATTTAGACTGGCCTTGAAATTACTATGTAGCCCAGACTGGGCTCAAATTTGCAGTGATCCTTCTGCCTCAGCCTCCGGAGTGCTGGGATGACAGGCGTGTACCACTATATCCAGTTCATTTTAAATTATTATTGTTTTTTGATGGTGCTGGGGATCGAACCCAGGACCTCAAGTAATTCTACCACTGAACTACACCCTCAGCCCTGATCCTTGCTTTTTAGATGTGGGTTCTAGGGCACTAGTGACATAAGCTGCTCAGCTCCAAGGGACATCTGCATTTAAATCCAAGCTCCCTGGGCTCCTGACCCTGAGTTAGGGGGCCGTCTTGACACTTGGGGGCCTCCTGCAGCCAGATTGGTGCTTACAGGGTGGTGGTGGCAGCCTTGGACTATGATAAGAGCATAGAGGAGCTTCCTTTCTCTGCATTCAGGTCCCACAATACTCCAGCTTGGGATCTATAACTTGATGCGTGGGGTGTTCCCTGCTTCTGGGTCCCAAACTGCCTGCACCCTCCCTGCGTGCTGTGGAGGGGTGGAAATATCACCATGGCAACCTAAGCACCTGGAGACTTTGCTTTGGCCCCAGACCTGCTAGCAACTGCTAATACTCCTCGGGGAGCCCTCCCTACTGGGCCTTGGACTCAGGTAACCCTGGCACCCAGATGGGCACATGGAGGGCTGAGGGTGAAACAGAGCTCTCAGCAGACTGAAACGCATGTGCATGTTATGTGGCGCTGGAGGACACACACATGGCCACGGCACTGTGTTGTGGACCCTGCGGTAGCCCCCGGGACACCAGAGGGCCTGGATTTTCAGGACGAAGTGAAAGGCTGCAGCGGGAGACCCTCTGGGGAGGGCTCTGTGCAGGAAGGCAATGGGGCATCCAAGGGGCGTTCCCCTTTTTTTCCTCTTTCCAGCACCTGCCCTTGAGATGGAAGAAGCCTGCAGACTGTTGTACTGGGCCTGGAGGCTCTGAAAGCCTCATAATACGGGCCTTACCTCTCCTCCAGGCTGTCCCTGACAACCTTTTTTTTTTTTTTTTTTTTTTTCTATTTGTAGTACCAGAGATTGAACTCTGGACCTTCACATGAGCTACATCTGTAGCACATTTTAGTTTTTTTTTAAATTTTAGAGAGGGTCTCTCTGAGTTGCTCTGGATAGCCTTGAATTTGCAACTCTCCTGCCTCAGCTTCCTGGAATGCTGAGATCACTATTGTGTGCCACTATGCCTGGCTCTTCTAATCCTAACACTGAAACCTCCACCCTGGCAGGCTTGCCTGGTTTAGTTTCCTCCATAGGACAACTACGTTGTAACAAACAATACCCTGTGCCTGTCTCTTTCCCCTCACTGGGACGCCAGCTCCACACCCTGGAAGCTCAGTGACTGTTACCAGCACAGCACAGACTGTGGGTGGGAGAGACCCCTGCTGGCCAGAGGGGTGGGGAAGGCTACCAGAAGATGGGAGGCTGGGAGGAGCGCGCAGGCGCAGCCAGCGGCACTTGTGCTTGCGTGCGGACGACCGCAGGCAGGTAGGCTGTGGACACTGCCTTGTGGGCAGACTGAGACCCACCTGGGGACCTACCTGAGAGATACCTGACCTGACCCATCACATACAGCGGGTCCATCAAGGCGGGCGCCACTCTCACCACCGGACTCAAGATCACAGCAGCTTGTTTAAGGGGCAGAGACACGAGCTGGCCTGGTGCCCGGGGCTGTGGGAACATGAAGTCTGGCTGGGCGCTCGGCCCCATCCTAGGACAGGCACCGGGGCCCTCAGAAAACACGCTCAGTGCAGGAATTTTCCTTCCCGCCACGCCTGTGCTCTCTCTCCTCTCTGTACCATCCAGCGCCGGAGCACAAGCCCAGAGAATGGGGACTTTGTTCTGCCCACTGTCCCCAGCGCCTGGCGTGGTATCTGGCACGCAGTAACACCCTCAATCAGTATTTGTTGACTGACTCATTACAGGGCACTGGGGGGATATTAAGACTTGTAAAAATATGATCTTTGCCTAGAAGGAATCCTGACTAACTGGGAAAGCGAGACAGACAAGCAGAGACTAACACAGTTCCTAGAAGCCTTCTGGAAAGGGGAACCAAGTTCTTGCAGGGCCTGTGCCCTGTTAGAGACCCAGGGCTCCAGCCTCACTGCGATGTCAGAATCTGCATCGGAACCACCCCAGGTGATCTGTCTGCTGCGTGTTCAAGTGTGAAGGACACTGGGCTCCCTGACGGCTCGACGTGCAGACCAGCCTGGTGACACATGATAGGGAAGGTCCCTATTTCTGTCCTCCGGGTGGGCACCATTTATATCCGCATTCCAGACCCCGCAGTGAAGATGGACCATCCCCTAACCTGCTTGGGGCAGAACTGCAAATACTCCTTGGCGATGCAGACCAGGAAGTGGGGGTCCAGTTTTTCAAGGTACTCGGGCCCCAGGGGCAGGCCCTGCACACGCGAGAAGTGCAGCTCCACCACCTCCCTCAGGAGCGCTGTGACCTCCTGCTCCGCCTTGTGCTTCCGGGATGTCAGAAGGGCTTGGAGGAAAACCAGCATCTGCAGAAGAGAGATCCGAGTTTCGAGTTTGGAGCCAACAGCAGCCCGGCAGAGTTGCAGCAAAACAGCGTCCAGGCCATGGACTCGGGGGTGAGAGGACGGTGAGAGGGTCCCTGGCGAGCGGCGCTCCCCGAGCTCTGACCTCAGACTTCCCGAGGGACTGCTGCACCTCCTTCAGGAACTCCAGCTGGTGCTCAGCCTCCTGCAGGTCGCCTTTCAAGATGTGGCACCAGATGGTCCCTGTTAACAGGACCAAGTGGAGATGAGCAGCCAGCTCGGAGACAGAGCCAGCGCCTGCCACGTCAACGGACACACATGAGATGGGCCGGAGGGGTCCCGGGCAGGGGATCTGCTTAGACACTTTCGAAAACTGAACAGTGACAGTTGAAATCATAATGAAATATTTAAAAAAAAAATCCCAGGCTTCTCAGGGATTCTCTGGCCTTATTCTCTGGCTTTAACAACCTCTCTAGTGACCACAACTCGTAACGATTCTACATATATCACATCCTACAACTTGCTGTTTCCACCTTATAAACATACTCTTCCATTATTTCATATGAATCTACCCCATTCTATTTAATGACAACTTACGCATCTGCTGGGATGTAACCAGGTTACGTAACTGTTGTTGCCCTCTTGAAGGAGTCTTCGTTTTACATTTACTTCACTTTCAGTGTGTAAATATTACAAGGCCATGGCAAACATTTTCAGTGTTCAGATTTCTCAAGGCAGCTGACCGTCCACAGGGTATGCATATTTCAAATGTCAGTAGACGAGGCTAACTTGCCTCCAAAGTTTTTTGAATTTATAGTACTACCAAGAATTTAAGCTGGGGAGTTAGCTCAGGGGTCAGAGTGTCTGCCTAGCAAGCACAAGGCCCTGAGTTCGATCCCCAGAACCAAAAAAAAAGAAAAAAAATTGTCCCTTCCCCACAACCTCACAAATATGTTTTAATCTTTACCAGTATAAGAAGTATTTACATTTTAATTAGTAGGGAGAATGAACATCTTTTCATTTTTTTTCATCTTTTCATATTTTTGATGGTCTTTTCTATTCTACTGTGAATTTCCTGTTTATAGTTTTTCTGTTTTTCTTTTCATGTGTTTTTTTCCCCCCTTTATATATAAAGATTATTAACCTTTGTTGCAAAAATTTTCCTTTAGTTTGCCATTTATATTTTAATGATTTTTATAATTTTTTTGCCATCTAGTAGATTACAAATTTTAGACAAAAAGGTAGAATATTGTCCTTTAGAGTGTCTGAGTTTTCAGTCAGGTTTGGAATCCCTAGGGGATCGCTTCTCGGCCTTTTGGCTAAGATCAAGTGTAGAATCCCAAGGGAAATCCACATTTCAGTTAATTTTTATGTTTAAAAATAATTAAGGGAGCTCAGTGGTAGAGTAGAGCATATACTGGAGAAGCAAAACAAAACAAAACAAAATATTAAATACTTCAGCTAGAGTATGGTGTGAAAGGGGGACCCGTCTTCATGGTTTTCATAATGGAACCAGGTGTCCAACCAGGCGTTACTGCACAGCCTCTCAAACCAGGCTTGTTATGCCCCATTTATCTATTTGTTTATTCTAACCAACGCCAGCTTCCAGCTGACTTAATTACCGTGCTTTTGTGATACGTTTTGCTGTTGGGAGGATAATATTTGCTGACCATTCTGGTGTCTTTGTTTCTGATCTAGCCATTCTGATAGTTAGCCTGTCGGAGGAATTTTTTACTTCGCCACGATGTTTTTAATTTCTGGCAACTCATTTTTGTTCTCTGTACCCTTTTCAGAGCAGTGTGTTCTTTTTGACAATAATGTCTTCAAACACTGAAGGTGCTTTAGGGGGAAAAGTCTTAATATATTGGAACTTCATTTTGCTCCTCAGACTGCTGGATTTATAAACTCAGGATTTGACTGGTGAGTACTAGCTGGACAGACTTCCTAATTGTTAAAGGTCACTGATTTTCCCCAACAGGCCAGATGTGAAGGTAAACTCCAGGACTATCAGGGGGACAGGCCTTCTGACCAGCCCACTTCCCCTTGCCGGCCCCTGGGGCTCTCCCTGAAAGGAGGAAGTGGGGAGGGCCTAGCCTGGTGGGGGAACATGTTAGGGGATTTTGCCTATGTGCTGAGCACCCAAAGTTCTTGTTCTTCATGGCCCTGTTGTTGGTGGGAAGTCATCCGGGGCCCTGCTCGTCTCCCTTCTGCCCCCGTACCAAATAAAATCCTCCTTAATTCTAGGCTCTTGACAGGGGGCAGTTCCAATAATCCTGCCATTACCTTGCTTGATAACCTCCTTGTCCCCCTGGCATGCTTTTCCACCAGCTTCTGGTAGCTCTGAGCTCTATTCTTATTTTTCCTGGAGCTCTTTGGGGAAAGCTGGCCTACTTCTTTCCTTGACCAGCCCATCTCTGCCTCTGCTGGTTTACAGGTTACCAAACCTGTCCAACATTTCCACGTGTGTGATATCATTTGCCTCACATGTCCACGGAAGGTAAAGTTTCCTGATTCTAGGGCTGCAATAGACTCCTTATCTTTCTAAAATGTCTTTCATTATTTTCATGACTTGGGGATGGAGGAAAGGCAGGGTTGTGAAGGGCCGGCCCGACATGTTAAACCAAAAGTCAAAATCACCTACTCGGATAACTGTTATACCAGTGAGGAGCCTGGTGTTTAGAGAGAAGTGACTGCCCCCAAACACCGCTCCCGGAGCCAGGCCCAGAGTCAGCTGCCTTGAACACTGGACCACGTGGCTCCTCGACCCCAGCTGGACACTGCTGGTTCAGAATTCACAAAAACCAGGGGCTGGGGATTTAGCTCGGTGATTAGAGTGCTTGCTTTGCAAGCACAAGGCCCTGAGTTCGATCCCCGGTACCACAAAAAAAACAAAAAACAAAAAAACCAGAATTCACGAAAACCATGGAACTGAGGTTTTAAAAAATGTAAAATGAAAACAGGTTAAGAACAAAACAAGGGAAAAAAAGAAAATAGGGCTTGTGTTTTTCTACCAGGCTGAGTCCTTCCCTACTTCCATCTGACATTTGCACAAAGGACAAAAGCATCTGGACAGATGGGGAAGTAAAACCACTGAAACTCCTCTCTGTGGTGGCCTCGCAGCGCAGGAACCTGCCGAGAGAGGAGGCCATGGTGCTGTGTGCAGCGGTGGGCAGAACAGACTCCAGCACTGCCTGCGGGCCCAGGAAGAGACAGGGCTGGCTGAGGAGGAGCCTGGCCTCCCGGGGAGGGTAGTCAGGTGTGGACCGTGCGGGTCTGATCACAGGCCTGAGCACTCGTGTGCCTCTTCCGTGCGTGCGTACAGATCCTTGCACACCACTCCCGCAGGTCACACACACCCTGGGGAGAATGCCCACGGAAGACACCCTGCTTGCCACTAACACCCACCTCGCCCCCACCCTGCCCAGCCTGCACAGACCTGTCAAGGCAGCCATGCTGCTCTCTCCCAGTTTTGTGGCCTCTGCATACCACAGATCTGCCTCCTTCTCTTGGTTCTGCAGGATGAAGAAGTAGCCCAGCTCCGTGGCCACCTGGGCACAGGAGGGCATGGCCAGGAAGATGCGCTCCATGAAGCTGCTCACTAGTCGTAGAATTGCCTGGTGCCTCCCACACTGCGGAGAACAGGTATAGGGGAAGGCAGGCAGGGGAAGCGTCAGACCAGCTAGGCTGAGCAAGGCCACATCAGAAATGGGGACACTGGCAGGTCTGGGGAGGCCCAGGCCAGCCCACAATTGCCCTGTCTAGGAAGCTGTGATCGTGGCGCTGTCCATCCTGTAAAGAACCTGCCATGGGCCACATCTGCGGGACCTCCTCCAGCCACAGGGTCCGCTAGGGACTCATTGCTGGTTATAGTACCGGTCCAAGAAGTCACCAAAAGATTATTTAAAAATTGAAGGTGGATAGGGAAGCTCTTCAGTTCCAGAGGCCCCAAAGGCCGCAGTCAATCATATTCCCTGTTGTGTGTGGGGTGCGGGTGGGGTGGGGCGAGAGAAGGCTGAGGGACTCAGAACCTCGGAGAGGGAGAGGTGGCAATCTGCAGGCATCTGAAATCCCAGCTCAGTGCTGGCTCCTCACCCCAGAGCTGTATGTGTTCTTACAGTTCCTTTCAGCAAATCTTGTTTTGGGGCTGAAGGGTCCAGCCAAGACACAGATTCTTTGCAGCCTGGTCTGTTGGGCCCTTCCCTGGTGTCAGAAAGGTGGGGGAGGTCAACCTTCCCAGGTCGCTCCATGGCTGTGCAGTGGCTGTAGCGCCACCCTCTCCCCTGGGATAGAGCACCACTCTAAAACGGCTCCAGACTCTGCCTCTTCCTCTCTCTCTGGTCTTTGGAGCATCCTCGAGGGGGACCCAGGCCAAGGAGTTGGAGCCCACACATCATGGTTATCGGCCAGAAGCAGGCAGGCGCCACAGCATGTGGGCACCCAGCCCGATGGCCCGTCTGAGGCAAGGGGCCAGGCAGGCCGCCCAGAATGCTCCGGGGGAAGCCAAGACCTGCACTGAGGAAAGTGCAGAGAAGCATGGGGGTGACCTTCTTACCAGTCTGCTGACCACAAGAATTTTCTTAAGTTGGAGGCTTGGATTTTGGGGCTCTCTCATCTCTAGTGCCTTAATCAGATTTCTGACATGATCAGCAGCCTGCAGGGACAAAAAAAGTTATCAAAGGCAGCGTGTAACATTAGAGTCAGGCAGTGGTTCTCCATCTTGGCTGCATATTTGTGTCAGCTGGGAGAGTTTACCAAAACTACCTGTGCTACCCAGTGTCACTCCCGGAGATTCAGGCTTAGCTGGACGACATAGTCCATGCCTCAGAGCTCCTTCAAGGCTCTCCAAGTGGAGCCCGAGGGAAGGTCCTTTCCCCAGAGCTGGCCCTGAGTGTGTGAAGACCCATCAGCGCACAGGTAGGAGTAAGCCCTGCTGTGTCCACACTGTGGCCCACCAGGCCAGCAGCAAGCCACTGGGCTGGCCAGGCCTTATGTCCATTTTCCCCTGAGTCACCACCATGGTGCCTCTCTGTCTTTCCGGTGAACCCTCCCAACAGCCCGTAAGTCAGTGTCACTGTCCAGACTCTCCAGGACAGCAGATGAAGGGTCAGAAAGCTTGGGCAATCGGCCCGAGATCACCCGACCAGTCAGGGGACTGACGGACTCCAAAGTTCGGGCTTCTTTTCCACAGACTCCTCTGCTCACCTCCCTACCAGGAGCAGGGAGTCCTGAGTTCTAGTCACAAAGATGTGCCTTAAAAGGGAAACCCAGGGTGGGGCATCTGCTCCTCTCAGGAAGCAAGAGCAGTTAGAGCCAGAAGCTGGCAGCTGGGCTGGGCGAGGAACAGGCCACAGGGCTCGAGGTGCCGGGAAGGAAGGCATCCGATGCTAACTCTGCCTTGGGACTCAGCCTCAGGCCAGGCCCCAGGAAGCCTGGCCTAGGAGAGGAGGACGGGCCTGTTCCTGTAGCCTCCATCTCACTCCGCCCCACAAAACCCGCACTCAGAGCTGCGCAGAGGAACCGCAGGCTCCCCGTTTCCACCTGACCCCTCAGAGACTCTCGCTTTGCCCAAGCTCCACAAGGCAATGTGTTCCTTCATTCAGAAGGCAAAGTTTAGGCAAAAATACACTCTTTTCAGAAAGAAGAACCTGTCTGACTACTGACAGTTTATTAAGGAATTGAGGTTGTTTTTATACTGCATCTGAGGCTATTTTAGGTTTCTCTGGAAAACCACAATGCTTAGAAACAAGTCTGGTGGGTCTGGGTCTACCCAGTTATTGCCTGAGCAATTCCAATTATTCCCTAAAGAAGTAGCATTTCCTGTAGCGGGGCATGGTGGCCAGGGCCTATAACCCCAGCATTTGGGAGGATGAGGCAGGGGGATAGTGAGTTCAAGGCCAGCTTGGGCCATATAGCAAGTTCAAGGCCGGCCTGGACCACATAGCAAGGCCCTGTCTCAAAAAATAAATAAATAAAAAGGTATTTTCTAAATTTTGAAACACTGCTATGACTTCTACTAGCTGTTAACATTGACTGAAGTACTGTAGTGTACTGTGAACTGCTTCAAACCATCCCATTTCTCGTCCCACTTAGTCCTACTAACACCCTCCCAGCCTGGGGAATTATATCTGGGTTCAAATGAAGTTGAACCAGGTAGGTGCAAACATCGCCCAGGCTTCTGCAGATGGCGGGTGGCAGAAACAGTGTCGCCCTCACCGTGGGAGGCTGCTGTCTCTCTCTTCAGCTCTTCTGCCCAAAGGGCCAAACCAGAGCAGAGCTCCTCGGCAGGAATAGCGCCAGGAAAAGGAAACCGAGACCCTTGGGGTGGGGGCTTGGGCCACGAGGGGGCTCGGCTTCTGAGTTCTGAAACAACTCACTGCGATCATGTTTCCTTCCTTCGCAAGCTCATGCACAGCTAGTATCTGGCAGGCATCAATATTGTTTTCATCTTTTTCAAGGATTCTGAAACAGGAAGAGAAGCCACATCAGTATTGCTAGGCAAGGCTGGGACGGGGTACTGGCAACTTTAGACTATCTCCTAATATTCATTCTCCATTCTTCTTTCAATACTAGAACTCCCAAATTAGCCAGGCACATGGTACCCAGCATCCAGACTACCCTTCCCAGCTTCCCTCTGCAGCCGAGGTGACCACATGGCCAAATTCTGGCCAATGGGATGTAAGTGACACGTGTGACATTCACTGGTCCAGTACAGCTGCCCTCCCTTCCTGCTCTTCCCTCCTCCCTGGTGCTTGGAATGAGGGCTGCACAATCGACATCCTACGAATGGTAGAGCAGCCAGAGAGGAGGCGCCTGGTGCCCACCAGAGTGACACTATCCCAGCCCCGAAGCACCACTTCAGACAAAAACCACCTTTTATGTTACCTAACACATGTACTTTGGGGTGTCTTTGTTACAGAAACCAATTTATGTCCCAAGTAGCCAGAAGTGGCCCTGTTTGGGGTTGGGGGCAGAGCAGTGTGTGCTGAGTGGAGCCTGTGACTATGACCGAAGGGAACATCGATTTCAGTCACGTCTCATGAAGATGCAGCTTCTGGTTATAATACAGAGATACCGATGTTCTGCCTCTTTATAGAAAACTTCCTATTTTCAGCCTGGTCAGGGAACGACTGGCTTAACAGGGTTATCTGAGTTAGCACACAAAACTCCAAAACTATTACGCACGACCAACATCCAAAGAATTCTAAACACTGCGGATGATTCTGGAGGCACTACAAACCATGTACATTTGGAAATTTAAAGCAAAAAACATACTTTTAAGTAATTTAAGGACTAAAGGAGAATTAGAATGGATATTAGAAAAAAAATTTTTTGGGGGGTGCTGGGATTGAACCCCAGCATGTCATGCATGCATGTGATGCTAGGCAAGAGCTCCACACTGAGCTACATGCCCAGCCCTACGAAATTCTTAGAAGCAAAGGACACCAGAAACACCACACATCCAAATGTGCAAGAGGGCATCTCAAGGGACATCTATAGACTTAATGCTTATGAATTCCAAAACAGGAATGAGACCAGAAAACATTTAGACCATAACAACAGAGTTGACTCTGAAGGAAGTAGTTGGCGAGAAATAACAAAGAACAGAAATGAATAAATTAGAAAGCAAAGATGTAATAAATAGGATCTACAAAAATCAAAGCTGCTTTTTAAAAAAGACTTTGTTCTTTAAAAGGAGACAAACTATTTTAATATTGATGAAGAAAAATCAGAAAATATAAAAAACATGGGGCATGAAAAACACACCTAGGGCTGGGGATGTAGCTCAGTGGTAGAGTGCTTGCTTAGCATCCATGAGGCCCTGGGTTCAATTCCCAGTACTGCTGGGGAGGGGACAGAACAGTTTTGCTGGATGTGGTGGTACACATTCTAGCACTCTGGGAGACTGAAGCCAGAGGACTGCAAATTCGAGATCAGCCTGGGGAAATTAGTGACTCAGTGAGATCCTGTTTCAAAATAAAAATTTGGGGGCTGGGGATTTAGGTCAGTGTTTAGAGTGGCTTGCCTAGCAAGCACGAGGCTCTAAATTTGATCCCCCGCACCAAAAAAATAAAATAAAATAAAATAATTAAAAATTAAAAAGGGCTGGGAATATAGCTCAATGCAAAGGTCCTAGGACAGAAATACTAGGACAGAAATAACAACTACTACAACACACACACATACAAACACACACACTAAGAGTTTTAAAGAACAATGAGAGAACTCTCTGACCACCACTAACTAGGAAGGCTTTCATGGGGGTGGGCACCGGGATACTGGACTCAAGCTGCCGGCACCAAATGCTGTCTCCCTGCATGTGGGCACACAGGCCGGGAGACGCAGCCACACAGCCCCCACTTTGGCCTTCAGCCCGCGTGCCTCCAGGTAGGCTGCCGGTTCAAGGTCCACCGCAGGGCAGGCTCTCACAGCGCCCTGGACCACCCCATGAGGGGGAGGGAGGGCACACTGCCTGTGTAGCGCCCAAGTACCTGCCACCTGCACCTCTCTAGAATTCCGTCCCCGTTATTGTCAGAGGAATCAGCACCCCTCCACAGGGAAGGAGGGGCTTGTTCGCATTTTCATTTTTTTCAGAACTGGGCTGTATATTACATTATAACTCAATAACAATTCATAGTGATGAGTCCTGCTCTATAACTCTTTTTACGAAATGAAGTAAGACTACACATTTTAGAATCTGTGATCGAAACGAAGTGCTAGAATTTAAAGAGATAATCTTTAAATTATCTGTAGGAAAGTTTGTCTTCAGAAAGCTTTCCGTCACACACCCCTCCCCATCTCCATTTTGATTCCCAATGCTCAAGGTCACCCTGCACTGGGAGTCTAGTTTCCACAGTCCCCAGAAGTCCCGACCTCTGTTGTCTGGCGCACACTGTACCCTGCCCACTGCTAGAACTCTTTTCTGAGTCGCCGGTGGACTTTTGTCTGAAGTTTTGTTTTGTTTTGGTGGCTGGGGATGAAACCCAGGGCTTCATGCATGCTAAGCAAGCGTTGTGTCACTGAACTACATCCACAGCCTTTTTAATTTTGAGACAGGTTCTAATCAAATTGCCCAGGCTGGCCTCAAATTTGCAATCCTCCTGCTTCAGCCTCCAGAATAACTGGGATTACAGGTACACACCACTGTGCCTGGCTCCTCCACATCTCTTTTGAACAATATGTCTATACTTCTGTCTCTTGATTTATTCATCTTAGGCCACATCCCCTGCCTCTTGTTGTGATGGCTGAGTTTGCTTACACAGGTCCTCTGTCTCCCAGCATAATCCAGTCACTATTCGCAACTCCTCTATGGGTGAGATTCGCCTTCCTGTCTTACTCTCCCACCTTGACAAGTGATCTCCGCCCCTCACCTGTATCCAGTTTCTGTGGTCTGCTCCCAGTCCTGCTGAGCCAGGAAGAGCCGCATCTTCAGGACCAAGGCTGGCAGAAAGCTCCCCGCAGCCGTGGAGATATGGTTCACCACGTCCAGGGCCCCTGAGTAGTTCTGCTGCATCATGAGGTAAGTTGCCTGCCAGGAGCCAGAGAGGAGCCTCGGGTCAGCGTCCCCTCTGGATTGGGGTCGGAGCCTGATGCAGGGCGCCACGGATCTGTGCGGTGGGGCCAGGGAGTCCTGAGCCCCCGGGGAGGACTCATCACTCAGTGGCCAGGTCCTCAGCAGTCTGGGGTTCCTGGATGGGCGAGGAAGGGGGCTCCCTGGGGACCCTGAACCCTCAGTGTGGGCAACCCAGCAGGCTTGGCATAGGGTCACCCCGAGGTGGAGAGCTGAGGTCACTGGGCATTTTCTAATCCACGAATCGTCCATTCATTCCTCATTTTGTTTTGCTGAATTTCATCACTGGAAACCACTCACGGAGGCCCAATTTACAGCTCTGAGTCAGTTAAGGTCCTCAGGCCTTGCTGTGGAGATTCTTTTTCCTGTTAAGGTCCCTTGGGCTGGGGTCACAGTCCCTAGAGGCCTTGCCAGCCCGAGGGCCAGAGGGCAAGGCCTCTAACAGACTTGAAATTGGATTCTGAATAGTTGGCTTAGCTCGAACCTACGGTAAGTCTACCCTAGAGACGTCTCACTAAAAACAGTAGAGGGTCATTCTGAAGAAGAAAGATTTGTGTGCAGTGTGTTCTCCGCAGCACTCTTTCTACAGGTTCAATGGGAAACAACCCGACATCCAAACGGGATCAGGTGGGGAAATGACATTCTGCCCAGACAGCCATGGAATAGCTTTATGTAGATGTTTGAAATGACATTTGTGGGTTGGGGATTTAGCTCAGTGGTTAGAGTGCTTGCCTCACAAGCACAAGGCCCTGAGTTCAATCCCCAGCACCAAACAAACAAACAAAAAAGACATTTGCTTATGATAGATATTACATGAGGCCATATGACCCTGATGACAACATGGTCTCCCCCACGGGAGACCATCTGTGACTCCTGCAGGACCCGTGGCTGATAGCTCTCCAGGGAGTGGCCTTAGGTAGTGGCCCCAGTTTATGGAGCGGCCTTGCCTGGGTCACCCCTTCCTGGGACCGCCTAGGCCGGTGTCTGGTCCAGGAGGGGGCTGCTACAGGGCCACCCTGCCTCCCCAGTTCCTAGGGAGTTGGCTGAGGCCTCTGCTGCGACTGTTCACAGCCCAGCTTCTCCTCCCAGGGTGCGTGCCCCGAGGGTGTGCCCTGATAAGCCTCCTGCCATGAATCCCCATTGCTTCTGCTGCCAATGACGCCAGTCACGGGCCCGCCCTGACTCAGGCATACACACTGCCCGGAGAAGTCAGCACGAGTTGCTAGGAGCAACAGTACCAAGCATTTCAGTCTCCTTCATCTACCGACTCTTTGAGACTTCTGTGTGGATCGGGGTGGGCAGTGATACTTGGACCTTTGCACTGAGCTACATCCCCAGCCCTTTTTATTTTTTAATTTTGAGAAAGGGAGTCGCTGAGTTGCTAAGTTTCCCAGGATGGGCTTGAACTTGTGGTTCTCCTGCCTCAACCTCTCAGCACGCTGGCATTAGAGGTGCGTGTTTAGACTTCTCTGAGTTGTACAAACAGAAAAGAATAAGAGAACAATTTTTCTCTCAATGATTGAGTCCACGAGGGTCACACACACAAAAAAAAGCAACTTAATTTAAATTAAGGTCAGAAAGCTGGGGATTTAGCTCAATGATTAGAGTGCTTGCCTTGCAAGCACAAGGCCCTGAGTTCGATCCCCGGCACCACAAAAAAAAAAAAAAAAAATTAAGGTCAGAAAATGCAAAACATCATCAAATATATACTTCTCGTCTCTTATGGCCACTGAATGACTTGAACCAGTGGGGGAGACAGAAAGTGAAATGGGAAAAGTGAAAGATACACAGAAAAGGGGCAGTGAGGGGAGCCAAGAAAGAGGAAAAGAGAGACAACCTGAGTGAGTTCAGAAGGACAGAGCCTAGAGAGCAATGACGAGAGACCTCCGTGCAGAATGAGGAGGAGAAGGGGAGTGAGAACTGGAGGGACCCTGGGCCGCTGTGTGACCCTGAGCTGGCTGCTGACCCTCCATGGGCGTCTGCTCTTCATCTACTGGCTGAGGCCCTGGAGCCTGAGGATCTGGCCTGGAGCTCCCGTAGGTTTCCGGCTTCCACCTCTCACCTCCCCTCTGCCCACCTTGCCCATCAGCCCCAGCACATCTCTGTTGCTCTGAATTCCTTGCTCCAGGTACTTGATGGATTTCTTCACAATGTGAGGTTTCTCTGAGGTGAGGTCCACCCAGCCTTTGAGCACATAGCCCTGGGGACAAAAGCAAGAGGGAAAAATGAGCCCTTGGTCCTGGGTGGGCTTGACTCGGTTGCTTGCATCCCACCCTTTGCCATTTTGCATCCCGAGGCCTGGCGGGCATAAGCACCGCAGATCCCAGGGCGGCCCAGCTCCCTCTCTGCCAGGCCTGCTCTGTGCCCCTGCCTGCGGTGCCCTGCTGGCAGGCCTCCCGCTCCACACCTGGTCCTCTCATCTGATTCACCACTGCTGGTCCACAGCGTGGCCCAGGCGGCCCCTCTGCTCCCCATCGCCCATCCCCGTAGGCCCCCATGTGTCTCCCAGGGCTGCTGACCCCACACTGGGGTCAGGTGCCAGCCCAGGGCTGGGCTCTGCACGTGAAGCCACACACGTCCTTTGCAGGCAGGGGTAAGCAGGAGCCGTCAGCCACCCGGGATAGGTGGGGAGGTCAGGCCTGGGAAGTAGGCAGGGTGGGGGGCTTGGAAGACCCCTGCCCTGACCCGTCCCTCAGTGGCCTGACTCAGCGTTTCTCTCTTTCCATTATCTCTCCTCTAAAAGGGGCTTTAAAGATAATCCCTCCTTCTCTAAGAAACTTTAATATCATACCTTTGTCATATTTGGGTGTTATGCACTGTGTATGTGGACCTATACTTTTTATAGAAAGAATAAGATTTTTTTCATTTCCTTTCCCAGGAACCAAAGTTTATTCCCTTGAAAAGTGACACCAGCCTGCTGAGAGTGCGCAGCCTAGTGCTTCGGGTTCCACATCAGCGCATGCTGGACGCGACACCTACTGGACCCATGAGCCACCACTCGTGTCCAGCAAGCTGCTGCAGGGAGGGAACGGCCCAGTGAGACCAGCTCATTGGGATTTTCAAAGAACCAGGAAATGTGGACTTTCAGGTAAAAATCTTCTGATTTCTAAACGTCAGCAGTGAGTTCAAGATTTTTTTTTCGAAAGTCTAACATAGACCACTGAAAACCCGGAGACAGGATTCTGGACAAATGCCGACATGTTGGGACACAACACAGGTGGGTACACCCTGTCTCACGCTGAGGGTCGCCTTCCCTAGTTCCAGGGCCCTCGATGGGAGGAATGGACCACCCTGCCATAATATGTCCAAATACCGCCATCTTCAGCCGCTGCCCCCGGGATGGCTGGGTACCTCTCTGGAGCTGCTGGAGACATTCAGCACTTGGTCAGCATACTCCCTGGCCTTGTCATGGCTATCCATGAGCCAGAGGAAAAGGCCTGCGAAGTACAGTGCAGTCTCACTGGCCAGCTTGTGGGCTTCCTTCAGGCTGTTTTCCAGCTCCTGAATTGCTTCTTGGTCTATAAATCCAAGGGTGGAGGAAGAGGCTGAGTTAGGACCAGGAGGTTTGCCTGATTCTGCAGCAGGCACCACAGGGCCAGGGAACTGGCTTTGGATACTCTGGCTCACCCTTCACCTATGCCACTACTCCAGGCTGGCCCAGGATGCAGGTCTGCTCTGAGATTCGCCCTTTCTGCTCTGTGCCCAGCGGTGTGCACTGCCAGTATGCCTGACAGGGTCTCGAGATGCAAAATGGTAGTGGGAGTCCTTGGTCACAGGCCCTCAACCCATGCTGGGTGGGGAAAGAGCAGCTGTAGATTCTCCTAGCTCCTCTCCCTGACTCTAGAGGTATAGAGATTAGGGGTGAGATTATTTATATCAGCTTAATCTTTCGACAAGATCTTGGCAAAGGAAAGAAGGATCTGGAGGGAGGAGCCCTCACACTGTCACACTCTCTGCTGGCTCCTGCTAACTGGGCCTGGGCATGGGGGCCTCAGAGAAGGGGGAAGGAGCAGCAGCCCGTCCTCACTGGCCAGCAGCAGCTGTCCAGCCAACAGGGCAGTCTCCACCAGCATCTCTGGAGAAGATTTTCTTCCTGCCGGGTCAGGCTAGCTCGGAGGGGCCACACTCACCGATGGTTTTGCAGCATCTGTGAGCATAAAGCAGGGCCATGATGGAACACAGGCACAGGTCCGGGTGACTTCGGATGTTCTCCAGCTCACTGATGGCATCCTGGATGCGCTCTACAGAGCCCACATGGTTATGCTGTCAGGCTGCAGGCCTGATACACAGATCCCTACCAGGGTTGACCCATGGCTCACAGCACCTGCCTTCACCCAGCATCTGAGGACTAATGAGGCTGAAAGACCCCCTGGAGACTAGTTTCCCTCCCTGGGAAAGGGCTGCTAGCACCATGGTCCAGGCTGCTAGGGGCTGGCATCTTGCAGTGGTGGGCCTTCAACGCCTGTGGGGATACTTGTGAGGCTGGGACTACGCACTGGGGGTCAGTTCTAAACAAGGACCTCAGATAGGGCACTTTCAGCTAGGTGTTCAAGAGCCACCAGTGACACTTATCTTCATGTCCCCAGACATTGGCATGGGCAGCTCAGGTACACCCTCCGGGTGTGTGTGGCTCAGCACTGC
The DNA here is from genome assembly GCA_004026905.1 of Hystrix cristata. Lineage (NCBI taxonomy): Eukaryota > Metazoa > Chordata > Mammalia > Rodentia > Hystricidae > Hystrix > Hystrix cristata. Next base: position 42,765 of record PVJO010004315.1, read on the forward strand.
ACAGGTCCTGCTCTTCTTCCTGCACCTGCCTGGTACCTGCCTGTACCTACATCTACCACTTCCTCCTCCTTTAATCTGCACAACCAGCCTGCAGCTTCCAAACCTGGAGCTAGTTTAATAGTAGTGTAGCCATCTCTCCAGCCACTCATTTTATAGAGGGAAACTGAGATGCAGAGCAGGGATAGTGAGCTGAGGTCTCAAAGGTCAGTTAGATATGGACTGCATAGGCCTCCATGGATTCATCTGAGTTACAGTCAGTAACACAGTTTCCATGGAACATAACTAAGCTATAAGTAGGCAAGAAGCTGGGTTCGTGCAGGTTGGTGCCTGGGGCCAGACTGCCAACCCCTCATGTCCTTACCTTCCCTGAGGACTCCGTAAGCTTTAAAGAACTGCAGCACAGGGTCATTGCTGAATTTCACCAGGCCCACAGCTGCAGCCTGCTGCACATGTCGGTAGTACTTTTCCTGGCTATAGTAAATGATCCCAGCCTATGTGTTTGGAAGACACAGTTGTAATAGTCCCAGTTCTTCCCTGTTTCTGTTCTGACCTAGATGGGATGAGACCTGCTCTTTCTCTGTCCACCCCCCTTCCAAGGCTTTCCAAAAGGAAGAGAAAGAGGGAACATTCAGGTTTCATCTAGTCCTTTAGCAGCCCTGGGAGTAGCTGCGTGGCTTCCCCAGGAGCAAGTTTGTAGGTGTTTGGAAATTACCACCAGATTCTGGTTAAAATGTGACGTAAATTCAACTCAGGTTTTGTCTTAGGAGGGCAATAAGGAGAAAGCATGAACAGTAATAAAAATTATACCAACAGTAGACAAGTTATCATGGGCTTACCACCTGTTGGGAACTGTTATCAAGGGCGTTACTCCATTATTTTATGTACGATTTTCTCCATCTTTCACAGTTAAGGAAGCTGAAGCCCATGGACACTGGCTCGCAAAGGTCATGCAGTAACAGGAGGCAGAGATTCAAAGCCAAGTCTCACTTCCCCTAAGGTTTGTGGATCTTGGGTTTGGGGACAGATGTGGTTGGATTGTAAAGGCTTTGTGGGTCATATGAAAGAACCCAGTCATCATCTTAAGGGTAATAAATAGGAAGCAGTTGGAATGGTTTTAAGCAGGGGAGGAATGGGTTCAGATACATGTTTTTGTAAAATCTGCTCTGCTGTGGGGTGGTGGTGTGCGTGTGTGCGGTGTGTAGGAGGGGGTGTGCTGATGAAGGGAGCTGAAGCAGAGAAACCAGACCAGTGGGAGGCTGCTGCAGGCCTTCAGGGGAGAGATGGTGGGGGCTCTCGGCTAGCAGATAAAGAGTGGGTGAAACTTGGAATCATTTAGGTGATATTTCTCACTGACAGGATTGGGAGATGGGTATGGGGAAGGGGTATGAGTCAAGGCTAGAGATTAAATGGTGATGGCATCTACTGAGGATGCAGAAAAGGTACGGGGCGGGGTAAGAGGTGGAGGGGGTTAAGGGGAAGAGATGGAGATGAAATAAAGGGCGGCGACAGGATGATTTGGTTTGGGGGAGCTCAGGACCAGAGAGGGGAGGGAGCGCTGATCTGGGGCTCGGGATGCCCGGAAGCTACCAGGGGCCAGGCGCTCCTTAGGGAGAGTGAGGCAAGGGAGGGCAGGACTCCCGAGGTGCTGGGGACAGAGAAGGGCAGCGAGAGGTGGCCGGAGAGCAGCAGGGCTGGGGGTCACCGGCCTGGGGCGGAGTGTCGGAGAAGGAGGGGGTCAGGCCCGGGCCACGCACCAGGAGGGAGGAATCACCGCTGCTCATCTCGGCCGCTTGCGGCCAAGTCCAGACCTGGACCGGCAGCGCCCAGCTGTAGTCCCAGCTCAGACTCCCGGGCACGCCTCTCGCGGCCGGAAGTCGGAGGCGCGCGCGTCCTTGGAAACCCGGAGCCCGGCCGGTTGCTAAGAACAGCTTTGTCCAGGGTGGGCGGAGCTCAGCGCTCACGTGACCAGGCGCTGGTAGTCGAACGCCGAGAGCGCGAGTCCGCGCTGCCTGCGGGATCCGTGCGGAGGCGCTGGACGCGCGCGCCGGGGAGTCGGAGACATGGGTCTGGGCGCCAGCGCCGAGCAGCCCGCGGGCGGCGCGGAGGGCTTCCACCTGCACGGGGTGAGTCGGCGATCGTCGGGGGTCCGCAGTCCCCGGCCGACGGCTGGCTGGCGGTGCCCCGGGCCGGGTCGATGCTGCCTGGGCCTGGGCCTTCGGGCTGCGGCCGCGGTCGGGCCCGGCGCCCGCGCCAAGTGCCAGCCATGCTGGAAGCCGGGCGTCTCCTGGTGGCTCTCGGCGGCGGCGCTCTCCCGGTGAAGAGCGTCCCGGCACGCTCTGTCCCGTCGGTCGTGACTCCGGCTGGCCTGGGCAGAGCCCGCAGCGCCGAGGCCCGGGTGTCCCGGGTGGGCCAGGGCCCGCGGCAGCGGTGGGCACGCTTCCCAGCCTGTCGAGGTCGGGAAGGCTGCAGGGGCGAGGACTGCTGCGATGCAGCCAGGGAAGCGGGGGCGGGAGGCCGCCGGTATTCCGCAGAAGCCTCGGCGAACGCTTGCAGCTCGGGGGTCCGCAGCGTCCTCACTCCCGGGGCCCCGGCGAGGCGGGGCGGAGAATGCCTCTTAGGTGAGGCCCCCGGAAAGTGGAGACGAATGGGGTTCCCGTTCGGCCTGAGAAGCTGATGAGAGAGGCCTGCAGCCGGGGGGAGGATTTGGGAGGAGAGGGGCAGGAGTCTTTGAGTCCTCCCTCCCCGTTTTTGCTAGAGAAAAGCCGATGGATGAAGAGGTGGGTGTAGACAGGCAGGCACGTTTGCCAGTTGGATGCTTGGCTGTTGAGTGGTCGGTCTGTTTTGAAGGGAGGCTCTGTTACCATCGACTACATAGAAGGCCACTGAAGGGTTTCCTAACAGGAAAGCCAGGGTGGCTTTGAGAAACCAGAGTTGACAGCTTTGTGCTTGGGATGGGCTTCCTCGTGACCAGGCACCCACAGGGACAATGGAACGCATCCAGCCCAGAGACTCGGCCATCAGGTTTACTGGAAGGCAGAGGAATTCAGGATACTTCCTGGTGGGGAAGTGAGGTGATGGTAGGAGTGAAGATAGGAGGGCCCACTGGATAGGGACAGGTAAGAGAGGTCCAAGGATCGGAGGTCAACCTTCATACGGGTATTTTTGAGTAACTACCCTGGCAGGCAGAGTTCTAGGCACCAGAAATAAAGTAGTGAACAGAATAGACATTATCCCTGTGCTCACAGAGCTTACATTTGGATGCCAGTTTGGGGAGAATGGAGACCATAAAGAAATAGACGATAGGTAGTAATGATTGTCAGTGAGAAGAAAGTTTAAGGGAGAAAGACTGGTGAGTGGGTGCCATTTTGGACATAGTGGTCAGGAAAGACCTCTGACCCAGTAACATTTGAACGGAGGCCTCTGCACAGGTATGGGGGGCCGTTACCAGGCAGAAGGCCGGGCAGTACACAGGCCCTGAGGTGAGTGGTACTTGCCTGTTTCAGGAAATGGAGGAGGAGAGGTAGGAGTGCTTGGATGGTGTGGCTAGTATCAGGAGAGGGTAGAGGATGAGGCCAGGCCCTATAGGACTGTGCATGTCATCCTGAATATTTAGCATTTTATTCTGAGATGGGAAGCCTTTAGGAGGTTTTAAGTGGAGGCGTGACATAATCTCCTTACATTTTTAAAAACTGAAGAACAAGTGTGCTGCATTCTGTAAGCGTTGGTATTCCCACTGTGTGCCAGGCACATCCTTAGCAAACATACAGTAGTGGAAGATCTCAAGAAAATGGTCTGTTGCCAGGTGAGGTAGTGCATGCCTCTAATCCCAGAATTTGGGAGGCTGAGGCAGGAGGATTGCAGCTAGGTGGAGGTCAGCCTGGGCTACATAGTGAGTTCAAGGCCTGAACTACATAGTGAGACCCTTCCTCAAAAAAACAAAACAAAACAAAACACAACACCAAAAAAAAAAAAAATGGCTGTTACAGAGCAGTGGTAAAGGGAGAGCTCTGAATTGGATTTCCTGGGGTCAGATTACTAAATTACTGAGTCTCTTCTCATCTGTAAATTGGGGTCAGTAAAGGTGACCAGCCAGCCAGCATTTGGTGGGTATGAGCTGCTACTGCCCATTCTGTCGGGGCTCCCTGGCGGGCAGGAACAGGTTGGGGTGTTATGAACAGCAGCACATGTTGAGGCCACAGGGTGGAGCATGATGGAGTCTGCAGGGACAGCTGCATGGAGGAGCAGTGAGCTTTGCAGGAAGGGGGCGCAGCAGCACAGATTATTTCTGCTGTGGAGCCCTGGTGACCAGTGACAAGCCCCGGGCCATGGAAGTGGGGTATAGCCAGGCAGAGGACAGAGCCATAGTTAGAGGTGCTAGATGGGCTGGGAAAGGCTGGGGACTGGGTGCATCGGCCTCAGGACATAGCCCTGGGAGGGAGGGACAGGGATAGAGGGAAGTGGCCCTGCTCGGGGAGGAGCATCTCTCATCCCCCACCCAGCTAGCTCCGTCTTATTTCAGAAGATCAGGGAGTATTCGGAGCTACCCTGCAGCAGGGACCAGGAGCAGCTTGCACTCTGGGTCAGGCCAGTAGGGCCAGAGTTGGTTGCTGGGCCCACTCCCATTGGAAGCCATGGCAGCTCTGGAGGTGGCAAGGAGGGACTCAGTCGGTGACACTGCCAGAAAGGGGGCCAAATGGCCTTGATCCAGAGGCTCAGCAGTTTTTCTCGGCAGGCTCTTTAAGAGATCTCCTTCAGTTTGGGGAACCCAAAACTGGAGGGCCAGGGGCACAAGAACCTGAGGAACATGAGTTGTGTCCGCTCTTCTAGGGCCTTGTGGACTCCTGACCCAAGAGGTCATTTGGTATTCACAGGCAGCAGCCGGAGTGTGGGCCTGCCTCCAGGGGCCAGCACCTGGGGACAAAGGCGGTAAACAGGCCTTCCAGACAGATTTCTCCCGTAGCCTGCAAAATCTGGTCATACTTTTGGATCCAGCACTGGAGGGTGTAGGGAGGCATGGGAGCATCCTGGGGCTGAGCGTGGGGGCAGGACCTTGAGGCTGGTGGGTAGCTGAGCCCCTGGGGAGGCTCCTCAGGCCTGGTCTTTACCTGCGTGTGTCAGGCTCGCTCTCTGCCTGCTGGAATGAGCCAGGTCAGCCGCCAAGGTCTGGGTCCTCCAGAATCCGGCCATCCTTCCTGCTCCCGCTTTCTACGCACAGGCCTGGCTGCACCGGGGAGATGGAGAGCTTCCCCTGCATGCCGGGGTTCTCCCTGTCTATGTCTGAACTTCTCTGGTGACTTCCGCTGGCTTCCCTCTGGGGCAGCAGCCTCCCTCAGGTCCTGCCAGCTTGGGTCCTCGCTGTGTCCCGGTAGCTCCCAGAGGTAGCTCTGGGCTGTGAGACTGCTTTGGACGCATGCGTGGGCTATAATAGACGAGCCATTTTCTTGAGAGGAGAATTGTGTCCCGGAAGGTGGTGGGAGGGGAAGGGGTGGACTGTGACAGTACCCGACAGTGCCCAGAGCGGTCCATGCCAGGCAGGCGTCCTCTCAAGGACACCAGGAGGGGCGTGTGCTTCCCGGCCTTGAGGGCTGGGCTTCTTGAGCTGGGCTGGTGCGGTGACCGGCCTCGCTGTACAACAGGTGCAGGAGAACTCCCCTGCGCAGCAGGCAGGCTTGGAGCCTTATTTCGACTTCATCATCACCATCGGGCACTCGAGGCTGGTGAGGCACCCGACCCACCCGTGCTTTGCTGAGCGTGTGTCCCTCTGTCCTATCCCTGCACAGGGACTCTAGGAGGTGGCTACAGGCCTGTGGGCCTGCCCCGGGGCATAGGGGTCTGCGGGCTCTGGCCACGGGGTGCACTGGGGCGCTCTGGACCCGGGAGGCCTTTTGCTTGCTTTCTTGTGTTCGCTGGCTGGCTGTTGGGGGAGGTACCGGGAGGTAGGGGTCCCAGTGAACCTGGCCCATCTGTTGCCCCGTCTCAGGCCTTGACCTGTCAAGGGACATGGGGGGTCAGGGTGGGGCCCTGGAGTCAGCCCTGCTGCCTCTGCAGAACAAGGAGAATGACACCCTGAAGGCTTTGTTGAAGGCCAACGTGGAGAAGCCCGTGAAGCTGGAGGTGTTCAACATGAAGACCATGAAGGTGCGCGAGGTGGAGGTGGTGCCCAGCAACATGTGGGGCGGCCAGGGCCTGCTGGGCGCCAGCGTGCGCTTCTGCAGCTTCCGCAGGGCCAGCGAACACGTGTGGCACGTTCTGGTGAGTATGGGGCGGCGCATGTGGGAGAAGGTGGGGCACCGAGGGCCGGCTGGCCAGGACGGAACGGGCGGGGCACGGGGGCAGAGGCCGGCAGCCCTGGTTATTGGAGGGCTCTCTGGTATCTTGAGAGGGCAGCTCATTAGTCCCTGGACAGTGTACCCTACTTCCTGGTAGCCTTGTGACTGTGGGCACTCTCTTACCTTCTAGGACCAGTGATGATGAACTTTTTAGAGCTTTCAGTGATGCAAACATCCCACTGCAGCACGCCTGCCCTGTTTGCTACCACTGCTCTAGATCTTGGTTTCTTATTTTGAAAGTTGGAGTACTATCTACTGGAGTGGTGGCTGTACCGCCAGAACGTTGCTATTGTTAGTGTCTTTCTCTCTCTTTATATAGTTTTGGTGGCGTATTATATAAATGAGCCTCAAGTTGACCGAGCTGTTCTGGGTATGTCTCTGTGTGCTCACATGTTCAGTCCTCTGCCGTGATGGAAGGAGGGTGCCCACAGCTAGAAGTGGCTGCTGTCTAGCCTCGATCACTGGTTTCCCGGGGAGCCTGGTGAAGCTGCTCAGGCTTTGCAGCCGGCCTGCAGAAGCCTGCCCATGAGTAGCAGGGAACTAACGCCGCAGACTGCTTTGCATTTCCCGGGGAGACTGGGAGATGGAGCACGGTCCAGCTCTCTGAGGGAGGAAGTAGTCCTCGTATCTCGCGTGCCTTGACTCCCACCCAGCAGTCTTGGGCCTCGTGCCTGCAGCAGTGGCGGCAGTGCAGTCGGCATTCACTGTAGCCAGCATGTGGTTTCTCTTTTAACGTGCGTGTCTTTAATCTCAGCAACCCTATGAAATCTAGTGTTAATTGTGGGGAAACCGAGGCTGAGAGAGGTTCAGTACTGTAATTTGTTCCCAGTCAGACAGCCGGCAGGTCCGCGTCTGTGCCACAGTGCTGCCCTCTGCCGGGCAGTCTGCAGACGGCGGGGGGAGCGAGACTCAGCTTGAGGCCCTGCTCAGGGACAGCGGACGGGTGTGCTGCTCACTGCGCAGTCACGAGGCTGATGGTTTACACTTCTTTCCCAGGATGTGGAACCGTCTTCACCAGCCGCCCTGGCTGGCCTCTGCCCCTACACGGACTACGTGGTTGGCTCAGACCAGATCCTCCAGGAGGTGAGGAAGCCGTGGCTTGTCCCTGTCCAAGCTCCTGGGTGGGTGTGGAGAGATGGGTGCTTTCAGTGGGAACTGTCTCATTTCGAGGCTCCATCCAGTGCTGGAAGCAGGTCTCAGGTGCTGTGTTTCTCATAGTCTGAAGACTTCTTTTCGCTCATCGAGTCCCACGAGGGGAAGCCCTTGAAGCTGATGGTTTATAACTCGGAGTCTGACTCCTGCCGGGAGGTGACAGTAACTCCCAACGCAGCCTGGGGTGGAGAGGGCAGGTACTTCCCAGGGCTGGGGGGGCTGCAGGGCTGGGGGTAGGGCCCGCCTGGTGCGTGTGGACTTCAGAGTCCACTGGTCGAGATAGAGGGCTGGGCCCTAGGTCTTGAGCCCAGGAATGCTGAGGATGCCCGGTCCAGCAGTGCCCTTTCGGCCCCTTAGTGCTGGTCCTGGGTTGGGGTGGTCAAGGCGGGGAGGGCCATGGCTGTGGCCAGCCCTCTGGACTGAATGTTTCTGGCCCCTGGCAGTCTGGGCTGTGGTATTGGTTACGGCTATCTACATCGGATCCCAACCCAGCCCCCCAGTCACAAGAAGTCACCTGGTGCCCCGATGCCTGATGCCTCGCCACCTGGTGCCCCACCACCGGACGCCTCTCTACCTGATGTCCTATCTCCTGTGCCCACCCCCCAGGCCTCTCCTGGCCAGGAGATGGGTTCCAGGCAGAGCGACTACATGGAGGTATGTGGCAGTGCAGGTCAGCCAGAGGAAGGGGGAGCCTCGCACAGGCACAGGGGCCTGCCGGCTGGGGAGACTCAAGGCTGCCCCTGGGGCGTCCTGGCAGCCTTACCAGGGGCCTGTCTGCTTCTGGGAAACAGTAGGAACAGTGCCCTGCTTGGGCCAGGAAAACCCATCTTGGTCCTCTGCCCCTTGCTCTGGAAGCGAGGGTAGGGGTGAGGCTCTGGTGGTCGTCACTCGAGCGGGGAGCTCGAGACTGGAAGCCGGAGAGCCTTGCTGTGTGCCTCACTGAGGCTGTGGAAAAGCTGGGCCAGGCTGGCATGCTGGGACGCCCGCTGTGTCTGATGGGGCCCGGACTGGTCTTCGGGGCAGCGCTGTCCCTTCCTTCACGGCTGATGAGCGGGTCCCCAGAGCACTTGTGGGCACTGGGGTGCTCTCAAGGAAGGGTCTCCCTACTTGTGGGTCACTGATGGGGCCCCAGGCAGCAGTGATGTGCTGGGGCCAGGTGGGCTCCTCAGAGTATCGGGAAGGGGCTCCTTGGTGTGAACACCGCAGGGGAGGCCAGGCCCTTCAGGCCTGACTGGCTGCCATCCCTTGTGAGAAGGGGAAGGGCACCATGACCGTTTGCTTCCTGTAGGCCGAGCAATGCGCAAGGCAGTGTGGGGTGGTGGGTAGGCTGGACTGTGAATCTGCTTCGAGGCACTGTCTTGATCAACCTTCTTGTGTTTTTCTCCCGGCTTCTGCCAGGCCCTCCTACAGGTGCCTGGGTCCTTCACGGAGGGACAGCTCCCTGGGCCTGAGACTTCCAGCCACAGCGCTCCAGACTTTGGGGGACTTCCGTGTTCCCTGGAGGTTCCTCTTCAGCCTCCACCTCCAGTGCAGCGAGTCATGGACCCAGGTACTGGGCAGACAGGCCAGGTACTGGACAGGAGGCTGAGGAACCCCAGCCCTTGGTGCTGAAGTGAGCCCAGGCTCAGAAATGGACTTTGGCAGCAGTGCTAAAATTTTTCCTGGGCCTGCTGACTCCTCAGATCTCACATACAGCAAGACAGTTACAGGTCACATGTGGTGGCACACTCGGGAGGCTGAGGCAGGAGGATCTTGCTGGTTTAAAATCAGCTTGAGTTACATAGTGAGTTCAAGGCCAGCCTGAACAATGTAGTAGTAAGACCCTGTCTCAAAAAATCAAAAAGTGGGGTTGGAGATTTAACTCAGTGGTAGAGTGTTGGCCAGAGTTTGATCCCCAGCACCCACCAAAAAAAAAGAAAAAAAAAAAAAGAATTGGAGATCATCAGTCCAGCATATGGATGGAGAATTTGGAGTTCAGAGAAGACAGGTGCCTACTTCAGGTCACACAGCAGACTGGAGATAGAGCAGGCTCTAGGCCCACTGCCACTGTGCTGCCCCCATGATGACCTCTTTGGGACTCTTTTTTTTTTTTTTTTTCTTGAGACAGTCTCGCTATCTAGTTCAGGCTGGTCTTGAACTCACTGTGTAGCCCAAGCTGGCCTCGGTGAGTTTATGGCGATCCTCCTGCCTCAGCCTCCTGAGTGCTAGGCCTCTTTTTTTCTGCACAAACAAGCAGTGGGAAGCCCCTTGGGGTTGGGGAGGTCATCACTGAGGCTGGCAGGCTGGGCCAGGTAGATGCCGCAGGCATAGGGTACGGTGGGCACATGGTCCTGGCTTTCCAGCAGTGGCTTTTATGCTGCCCCAGGCTTCCTAGATGTGTCAGGCCTTTCCCTCCTGGACAACGGCAATGCCAGTGTGTGGCCCAGCCCGCCCTCCTCCACGGCTGTCTCTGCCTCAGGGCCAGAGGACATCGGCTCCAGCAGCAGTTCTCACGAGCGGGGTGGTGAGTGGCCAGCCCCTTCAGGGAGGGACCCCGGCTGCTGAGGGGGCTGCACTAGTTGCTCAGATGGGCTAGAGCTTGGCTGTGTCAAGGAGTTCATATGCTTGCTCTCCCATCTCCCATCAAAGCCTGAGCAGCAGTGGGCAGGGGTCGGCCTAGGTTCTGCCCCTCCTCAGCCCACCTTTTTGTTTCAGGTGAAGCCACATGGTCTGGGTCAGAGTTTGAGGTCTCCTTCTTGGACAGCCCTGGTGCCCAAGTCCAGCCAGACCACCTGCCTCAGCTGACCCTTCCTGACAGCCTCAACTCTGCAGCCTCCCCAGAAGATGGGCTGTCTGCTGAGCTGCTGGAAGCTCAGGCTGAGGAGGAGCCTGTGAGCGTGGACAGCTCCGATGCTGGGGCAGAAGCTGAGGGGCCAGCCAGCCAGGCCCCAGCCTCTAGCCTAGAATTATACTCTGGGCTGTAACAAGGCTTCTGAGGATTTCATGAGGCCCAGAGGTGGGCGAGCAGCCCTGTGCCTGATCCCAGCTCTGTGCGTCCCGCTTCCTGGGCTGCAGCTCCACGTGACAGGGGCTCTGGTGTGCGCCCAGAGTTTGCTTCAGGTCTCCAGGAGATGACCTTACTGAGTCTATCTCACCTGGTGGTCCTGGGCTGGAGGCTTTCAGAGAGGACTTCGCTGGTGGAGGGCTGGGAACAGCACCCAGCTTCAACATTTTGAAGAGTTGGGCTAGGAGAGGGATTCTTTGTGGCTTTGGCATGCATGCAGCCTCAGTGGTCAGTAACAGAAGGCTGTGGGCCTTTAGAGCCAGTGCCTGTTGTGTCACTGCAGCTCTCCAGGAGGGAGCAGGGATGACGTGTGTAAAGGTGGGGCCGGTGAGGAAGGGGCTGGTGTCAGGTGTTGCCCACTTCACTCTGCAGGGCTGGCCTTGACAGTCACAGTCCTGTTTGTACTGAAGGGGGCCCCCGAGCCCAGGACCCCGCCCCCTGTCCCGGTCAGACTCCTCCATCGCTGGCCTTGTCCTTGAGCTGCAGTGCAATGCTGGCTTGGGCTGGCTGATGCCAGTCAGCACTGAAGGAAGGCGCTGCACTTGCCTACCCTTGCCCTTTCGCGCCATGGTTGTTTCTTCTTCCTGCGGCCTACATGCACACACCTAGTATCCCTAGTGGTGACTCCTGTCAGCTCCCAAATATCAACAATTGCCTCTGAATACGCAATGCACCCAGCCAGCCACAACGGTGAAGAAAAGTCAGGTTTACGTTCACCATGCTAAGTAAACTCTCAAAGCCAGCTCACCACCTGACTAGGCTTCTTCACAGAGCCTCAACCCCAGGAGCAAATAGAGGCCCCAGACAAGGGTGGGTGAGGGTCCCTCTGTCCTTCTCTGTGGTATGGGGGAAGCTGTTCCCCACTCCCAAGTGCCTTTGGACGGTCCCTCATCAACTGAAGTCCTCTGCTGCTTGACTGGAGTCCCTCGCCCTCTAATCATTATTTGCTTTCTTGTGATTACCACAAAAGCTGCCTCTGGCCTGGTCTTCTAGCATCTGCCTAGTTGAAGTCTCACTGTCGTAACACCATTTGTAGTACACGTACGTACAGGGAATTCACCAGCTCCATCAGGCCTGGAGGGCAAGGACACTGCTGTGGGAGGCAAAGACCAAACTGTGCGGAGGGCCCAAGGCCCCAAATTAGTAAACACTAAGTTTTAAGCACTGTGAGTACTTTTAAAGCCAGCCCTTGTCCAGCCTACCAGAGCAGCTGGTAAGTCTGCAGAACAGTGAGGGGTTGTGTCCTAGATTGTCCAGGAGCCCAGTGTTGGCCTGCAGGAATGCAGGAAGCAGAACAGATCAGCACAGGGCTGTGCTGGGGCCAGCTTTCCTGAGCTCTGCAGCCTGGTAGTCTGACCTGCGCTAACCCTTCCTGCATGGTTCCGGCTCGTCCCCTCATTACTTTGACTTTTCCCTCCTAACTGGGGGGACAAAAGGGGTGTCTGTGCTAATTATTCCCAGGGTGAACATGAAACTGGGGAGGTTTCTTTGTGATCTGCTGTGAAGGAGAATGACAAGTGAAAAAAGTGTACTACACTTTAAAATATTTTAACTAAATTCTTTATTCTATACAACTGTGAAATACAGATTTTTACCCTTTTGGAATGGCAGACTGTCAGATTTTCTGGAAACTATTATTGGTTTGACTGGGGGGGGGGAGTACAACCATGCTGGGGGTCAGATCTACTACAGGAAGGGACACAGCCACCCGGGGCTCAGCACGCAGGGCAGATGACCTAGCAAAGCCCGCTCCTTCAGCTCAAAGGCCCTTTGTGCAAACAACTCAGGGCTGGTAAATGAGTTTTTTTCTTTTTTTGCCATTAGTTCACAACTATTGCTAAAAAATGTGCACCAAAAGTGCACTGTTGTATCCAACAGATAGAAAGGACTTTTAAAAAAAAGAGGTTGGCTGCTCTTTGAGGAAGGGCGAAAGACCATTTCAGCTCCGTGGAAATGTGGCTGTGTGTTTGCTTGCTTCTTCAAGGTGCAGGCGGCAATGACCTGTCCCTTTCCAAAGCTAGCTGACCAGCCGTGAGGGAACCCTGTCTCTGCAGTTGTGCTGATCAGAGAGTCAAATTGTAAGGTATGGACCTGGGCCCATAAGCTGCCCTTAACTGTACCCATGAAGATGTAGGAAACGAAATCCTTCCCCACCTCTCTCCCCAGTCCCTGCTGCTGCGAGGACAGGCCACACACAAGCTGGGGGATGACTGGACTGGAGTGACTGCCCTCTGAAGGCACTTGTGCTTCTGGCTTCGTACAAGGAGGCTTGCTTATGTAGTTTTATGGGGGTGGACCACTGTTCTGTTGTGAATACAAATGACCCTGGGACAAATCCAAAGTATTTTCTGCCAAAAGTTGACGTGTTTATCCCCAATAAGTTATATTCTGTACAAGATCCAAGTGATTCTATGAAAGCTTCAGATTGTTAGAAAGAACAGTGAAAAGAAGATCTGGACACAGGTAACAACAACAAAAACCTGCATATAAAACTCTGAAAAACAAATAGGTATATTTTCTAGATATGAGTATCAAATCAACTCACTATGCTACCCTTTACTCTGACACCATACATTTTAGGTAGCACTTGAATGAAATTAAACTTTCATCATGGTGTTAAGTTCTGATGGTGTCACACTGCTTACCCAGAGCAAGAAGCCGTTGTCTCGGCTGGCTTTGCCTGTGATGAAACTGGACACTGGAGCAAGGAGTGAACAGCTGCACCTCCCCGCCCTGCGCACGGCCAGGGCATTGCGGGGTGCGGCGTCACTGGGCACGAACTGCGCACACTGGCCCAGGGGTCTTGGGTGCTGTGACCCGGCACCTGGAATCTCCACAGAGCTTCCTACAAGGGTATGTCTGAGATGCGATATTAAAAACAAGCCCAACGGTAATCATTTATTATGAAATGGGCTGGCTCTCAAATTGTGCAACAGCAAATTACCATTAAAAGTAATTGTCTTAAATGGTGAAAACAATCTGACTTCTTTATGACAAACTTGGAAAAAGCCTTCATAGGTACTACATGAATGGAATGTACTTTTAGAAAAGCTACAGAGCTGTGGGTCTGAGGTTGAAACACAGTGACAGGTGTGGTCAACCATGTCCTCTAACAAGTGCTAACAGACACAGATAAGGTCCTTTGAAAGGAAAGGAAGCAAAGTCTGCACTGGCCTGCTGTCAATTCTCTGTACAGCTGCAGGACAGAGTCTGCCTGGGGCTCTTCTGCCTTCACACTCAGCTTCCCTGGGGCGGCTTAATCTACACTTGGAGACTGGTTTCTATATTACACCTCAATTAGTCACATCAACTCAAAGAATCTCGGTCCATACCAAACTGGTCGTTAGAAGTCTTGAAGTCTTGCTCCCGTCGGGCTCAGTGGGCTTCCTAGGACTACTCTTGGGGCCACAGAGGAAGGCAGCAAATGAATACCCCGGAGCGCTGGCCCACCCTTCACGTGGACTTCTGCCGGTAATGGAGGGTGAGGTCACCACCACTCTTCCATATGAAGTGCTTCACCGTTCGAAGGTCCATATTTGGATCCAAAACCTAAAAGGCAAGAATTGCATTAAAAATTTCAAAGTCTCTAATAACTTATAAACCATTCATCCTCAACTGAGGACCTCTGCTAGGTGATCTGGCTTGTTCACCCTCCCTCATGCCGGGCAGGCTGCTCTTGCCGGCGCAGCTTCCATGAGACAGGCGTGAAATAGGGCACATCGAGATAAGCCTTGTCTGTGGTGAGGCCAGAAACATCAGGCTGTCTTCCGGCCTTTCCCTGCCGCAGCTCTGTGATTCCAGACCGTCTCCATTTCTCCACTCACCTTGCTCCATTCACACAGAATTCTGTGTCTGTAGACCACTGGGTCCCTTGCCGGAAAACTCCCTCCAGGCAAAGAGGAGCTTTCGGGTGGGCGAGAGCCCTCTAACAGGGCTGCAGAGACAGCTGAAAGGGCCTCTTGGACCACAGAAGCTCCCAAAATAACAGATTTGGGATCTATAGTCATACCATATAACGTAACTCTAAGCACCAGCACTGGAAAAAATGGGGCTACAGTTCGCAAGTTTACTTACCTGGTCCTGGCACAAAAGTTCAATTTTTTCCTCTGCCAACACAGCGATGTCCTCTTCTTTTTCCTGTTCTCCTGGTTTTTCATTATTAGAAGAGCTAGTGGTTTGAGACTCATTATCTAAGTTGATAATTTTCTCATAAACATGTTCCATTACTTTTCGGACTTGGAGCATGTCACTAGCAGAAAGTCTATCTCTGTAAAAGGCAACAGCACGTTGCAGCATCAGCAAAAGCCACTAGCTATCATCTCTTCCACGTTATTTTTCTTTGGTGTTATCATCATAAAACACAGAAACGTGACAAATGTTTTTAATCACTGCTTTAATCCGTTTTTTGAATTGTGAAAGGCTTTTCTATAGTGTCCTCTGAAGACAGACATCATGTGTAACTAAATGAGATTAAGCACCTGTTCTTGAAAGTCACATACACATACAGAACGGCTACCTGGGTGTTAGCCCCTTAAATACTTTCCCCAAGCATGGCCGGCTACTTCGGCACCCTGGCAGGGAAGGCAGGCTCAGCACCTACAGTGTCTGACACCGTGGGGCGGTTCTCCCTGGGCTTTCTTCTTCATCTGCCATGCCTTCAACTAATAGGCGAAGGTGGGAGATGATGCCCCCCAGACGAGTCTCAGCCTTCTGCTTTAGCCCACAAACCCAGTGGCCAGGCTGGGGGCATCTTCAGGGAAATGTCTCCAGTGTGACTCATCAATTCCCCAAACCTACTTCTGAACCTCTGACATCAGTCAATACTTGTCAAACTAAGCAGTAAGGCTTAAGCTTTGAAAGCCATCAGTCCCTGAATCTAGCTGAAGAGATGTGTAGGACTTGCTTAAAATAAGAATGGATTTAAGTGGAGGGAGAAGGGTGGACAGGTAAGCAGAGGAACCGATGGAGCAAAATGTTTACAGCCTGATGTTACTAGTTACTGAAGTCTCATGGGTCAGTGGGTGCTGATTATTCTATTCTCTTTGAGTAAGTTTGGAAATCTCTGGAACAAAACAGTTTTTAATAATTTTGATGATTTTACTTGCTAGGATATACATACTGTTCGCAGTTCAGCATCTTCTTCATAGACTACTAAAATTCTTTTCTTAGGTCTCCCTGCTTTAAGCCTCTCTCTGAGCCACATCTCACATCTTCTCATGAATTTCTGGTATTAAATCACCACATGTTCTATGTCTCGGCATTCAATCCCCTATCAGTGAAACCTCTGCCTTTCTAATTTACCTTCTAGTATCCCCCCATTGCTGATCCATTCTATGCTGCAGGTACATGAGTTCTCACATCAATTTTCCAGTATCTTGCGTATATTCCCACCTCCACATCCCTGATCAAATTGTGTCTTGCAGCTGGAATATCTGTTTCGAAGTTCTACCCATCCTTACACTTCTGGCTCAAATTCTGTGTCCTTCAAGAAGCCTTTTTGGAAAGTTCCAGTCAAAAACTCATTTCTTTTCCCTACTCTTATTATTCCTTAAGTATCATAAAAGCAGGTATCATACACAAGTTGTGTCCTAAACTTGAATTTTGACAAGAGATAAAACCTATCAATATTATAAAATCAGCCCTAGATCTAGTACTTGTCTCCCGTGTTATGAAGCAGACCATAAGATCGAGGAATCACATGATATTAAATTTACTTACTTTTTTAAGGTTTTTGCTCCTGAAGATGCATGAGGTTGGAGGTAGAAAGGAATTTTGTTGAATTTGGGCATATTTTTCTGAAATAGTGAAAGTTAAAAAAGTATATTTTCTGTTAGCTGATAAACTAAAAATGCTGTCAATAGGAAAACATGATTTACAAATAATAATAATAATAATAATCATAATAATTTTTTTTGGTGCTGGGGATCAACTCAGGGCCTTGTGCTTGCAAAGACAAGAACTCTAACCACTGGCTAAATCCCCAGCCCCACAAATAATTATTTTATATATAATTCTATATAATTTATAATAAGCCTATTAATTTAAGGCAGCCTTAGAGAAATTTTTTTTTTTTTTTTTTTTTGGTGCTGGGGATCGAACTCGGGCCCTTGTGCCTGTGAGGCAAGCACTCTAACCACTGAGCTAAATCCCTAGCTCAGCCTTAGAGAAAATAATTTTGTGATAAAAATATGTAAAGACAGGGACTGGAGATTTAGCTCAGGTGTACAGCGCTTGCCTAGCAAGTGCAAAACCCTGAGTTCGATCCCCAGCAACACACCCTCAAATAAAGATATGTAAAGACAAATTATATGTAATATTAGTGGCAACACGAAATGGAAGCATGGCTCCTCTTAGATAACAGTACAAGGTATTAAAGGGAAATAAATTAAATTTTTAAGCTATATAAACCAGAATCAACATTAAAATATTGGAGGTGATACCAGAAGACCCAAATGGAAACTTAAATGTCTTGGGAAAAATCTCCAACATTCACCTGTTAAGAAAGCCACACGCTCTACCCTGGTGGGCCCACTGTCCAGCTGAGATTCAGGCTATCGAGACCTCCCTGTTGTCTTTCCCTCTGATGTCAGAGGGAGGGCTGAGGTTTTGAGAAAGAGTGGAAACTTGAGCGAACAACCTGGAGGTCTAGGTAAATGTAAACCGCACACTTAAGTGAAGGATGGAATATCTTTCCATCTTTTCTTGGTATCAGTCCCTCCGAGCTGCCATCTCATATTCTGCCTGGATGTGTCTTTAGAAATAAGCCACAGACCCTAAGTCAGTAATACGCCCTAGGCAACTTTTACACTCAAAGAAAAGGAGTGATTTATGGGGGCTCAGACAGAGCAAAGACCATAAAATATCCATCAGGTGTCAAACTGGCTAAGTTGTTAGGGTCTATCTAGGACAGAGAGCAAATTTTCTAAAAGTGCTAGAGATCAAATCCCTTTTCATATGGCTTTAGGAATATGCAACATAAGTCAACACTACCTAAGTGTATATAAAATTTAGTGCATGATAAAAATAGCATTTCAAATTTGTACAAAAACGACAGGTTATTCAATAAATTGTGCTGGCACACTGGCTATCGCTTTGATAAAGTTAGAATCTCACGTCACATCAAACAGAATAATAAATTCTAACATATTAAAGCTTTATCGATACACAAGAAATTATCATAAAGGCACTAAAAGAAAATAGAAGAAACCATTTTTTTTTCTATTCTGAAGTGGGAAATACCTAAACAAGATATGGAACTCAGAGCCATAAAGGACTGATTTGATTATGTAAAAATTAAAACTTTTTATCTGGCAAAAAGATACCAGGAATGAAATACTGTAAAAGCTTGAGCAACACAGAGAATAGTTAGGGGGTTAATATTCAATATAAAAAAACTCCTACAAATTGGTAAGAAATACAAACCAACCAATGAAAAAACGGGTAAAAAATACAAATAGACATTTCACAGAAGAAATATAGATGGCCAATATGAAAAGATGCTTGGAGGGGCTGGGGATTTAGCTCAGTGGTTAGAGTGTTTGCCTTGCGAGCACAAGGCCCTGAGTTCAATCCCCAGCACCAAAAAAAAAAAAAAAAAAAAAAAAGAAAAGATGCTTGGTCTATGATTTTTTAAAATCCATATTAAAATAATGAGATAATACTTGCCCATCTTCTACAAAGATTCAAAGTACCCTCTTCTAACGACAGAACTGGTGTGGGTGTGGGAAAATGGGCACTCATATACTGTTGGTAAGAGTGTGAAGGGGTGCAGCCTTTGTGGAGCAAATCTGGCAGTATCTACTGCAATTTAAAATGTGTGCACCCTTTAATCCAGCAATTCCACTCTAGAAATTTACGCTAAAAAGTACACAAAGATATACGTACAGAGGTATATGTTCACTGCAGTGCTGTTACACTGGAAACAATCCAAATGTCCATTAAGAGGGGACTGATTAAATAGATTATGGTACATTTATACTGTGGGATATTATGTAGTCAAAATGTTGCAGAACAGTATGTAAGAGATTTTGTGCAAACTAAAATGTACTATATGTATGTGCTCAGGAACAATATATACTTGTGTATGCAAAAAAAAAAGTACTAAGTACTAATTCATAGCATTAACCTATGAATGGGTGAGGAGGAGTTACTGCGGAAGAGATGGGCATTTCGCTTCATTCATTACTTTATTAAATAAGTACACACTACCGCTATAACTAAAACCCAGCAGGAATAGAAGTACATATACGAATAACTATCAATACTTCTACAACTCTAAAACTGTAGGGAAGCAAGTAGAGATTCCACTTGGCAGTCTAGTTTCTAAAGCATCTAAAACAATTCTTTTTTTTTTGGTGCTGGGGATCGAGCTCAGGGCCTTGTGCTTGTGAGGCAAGCGCTCTAACCACAGAGCTAAATCCCCAGCCCCTCTGAAGCGATTCTTGATTTCATGGTGTGGAAGACAGTGAAAGGGTCAAGGGAGGGTAGAGGACACTTACATCCACAGTGATGTCGATCACCCACTGTGGTACGGTCTCATTAAGAAGCATCGACTCGGTCTCACCCCCGGAGTCTCGGCAGAGCAGCCTAAACCAAATTCATCAGGGAGTGAGTGAAATAGCGAGCACAGATAACAAAATCACTGTCGATAAACACTTGAGGGGGAACCTCAAAGACCACTGAGCAGTCCACAGGCAGAGCGCCTACAGCAGGATGGCAGAACTGGCCCCAACACTCAGGCCAGCTTCTGAGGGCAGACACTCGCTACAGCGGGTTCTCTGGGTTCCTGGCCAAGACAGGAAAGGCAGGCACGAGCCAAGCACTCCAGAAGGGTTCCCTGATGGTACCACTGCATGTGGCGCAGCCTCCACATGCAAGGGGGCCAGGATGCCTCCAGTGACAGCTTCCAGGAAACTATCAGGAAGGTAGAGGATTCTCAAGGGCAAGCTTGAGGGCAAGCCGCACATCTCCCTCATGCCTGGCATCCATGGAATGAGCTGGACCAGTGTTTCTCTTCAAGGGTCCCATGAAAGACTGAGGGGTCCCCAGGCTGGGCCAGTGTCAATCACACAGCTCCCGGGAGCAGCCCAACGCATCTTGCCTGCTTCAGCCTGCAGTAAGTTACCTACTCTGTCGCTCTCCTGTGGGCAGGGCTTTCTGGTGATGCTGCCTGTTCCCTGGCACTGGCAGTCACACTAGCAAAGTGAGAGAAAGAAACTCCCTCACTGGTGGAATGGCGGTATCTGCCTCATTCTAACGACAGAACTGCTGCTTTTCAGCCAGAATGTGGTTTGACAGCATCACAGTCTTCCAAATTCCTGACACTCCTACAAGCTGGTAACAAACCACTTCTAACATCTGTTTGAACCAAGATTTTTAGCAAATGGGCGCTCCCTTGGGCAAGGCCTGTGGTCCTTATTACCCTACCTGAAGAGTGTGCGACCTCCTGCTTCACCGAAGATCACAGGTGTGTGTGGAGGCACTTGAAAATATCCATTTCCCTTCTGCACTCGGTTCTCTTGTTCCCCATTTACTAGGAAAAGAAGCAGGTCGCGTTAGTATCCAGGGCTAGTGCTAAAATCACAAATTCTAAACATTCAATTTCCACAAGCTTCAAACACTTCAAACACTGCAAGATTTTAAAAGTCAAAAGTCCTATAGAGACGGGCCTGGTGGCACAGGCCTGTAATCCTAACACTTGGGAGATTGAGGCAGGAGGATCACCATGAATTCAAGGCCAGCCTGAGCTACATAGTGAGTTCAAGGTCAGCCTGAGCTACATGGTGAGACCCTGTCTCAAAAAAACAAAAAAAGTTCTATAAGTCAGCCAGAGTTCAAAAAAGGTACAGTCAATCTGTCTATTTATGACAGTGGGGTATGGAAGTCTCCCATTATAATTGTGTTAGTGTTTATTTGATCTTTCGTGTTCCTTAATATTTGTTTTACATAGTTAGGTGCACCGATGTTTGGTGCATAAATAGTAATGATTGCTATTTCTCCCTCTTGGCATTTTCCCTTAAGAAGTAAGTAATGACCTTCTTTGGTCCTCTTGAAAGAACAGCTATTATCAAGAAATCAACCAACAACAAGTGCTGGCAGGGCTGTGGGGAAAAAAAGAACCCTTCTCCACTGTTGGTGGGAATGTAGACTAGTCCAACCACTATGGAAATCAGTATGGAGACTTCTCAAAAAACTAAATCTAGAGGTTCCATTTGATCCAGCTATTCCTCTGCTTGACATCTTCCTAGAAGAATTGAAAACCTCATACCATAGAGATATATGCACAACAACGTTCATAGCAACAAAACTTGTCATAGCTAAATCCTGGAAACAACCCAAATGCCCAACAACTAATGAATGGCTAAAGAAGATGTGGTTTTTCTACACAACGGAGTACTACTCTGCCATAAAAAGGGTAAACTAGGGTCATTTGTAGGTAAATGGATGCACCTTGAGAACATACTCTTAAGTGAAATAAATCAGTCACTCATGAGTACACATCCAGTTGTTTCTCTGATATAAGAAACCATAAGCGTACATAAAGACAAAGAGGCATAAGAGATATTAGGTCAAAGAAAGATAATATTCAAAAGAGAGAACCACAAGGGGAAAAGAAGGAAGGGAAAAGAGAAAGAAAGGAAAAAGGGAAAAAATAGAAAAATGTAAATAAATTTGCTGTAAATAAGGAACGGGGGGAATGGAAGGGAGGGGTGGGGAAGGGACGGGGGACCAAGATATATCATGTATAGGTACAAAATAACCATGATAAATGGGATCATTATGTATACAATGTACCAATGCATGTTCTGGGTAAAAACAAAAAAACAAAACAAAACAAAAGGTACAAACAAAAGTTAAATCCCTGAAAATGAGAAACATAACAATTTATGTTACAATTCATGAGGAATAACTGTCTTTTGAAGAATTTTAATAAAGAAGGAGATTAATGTTTGATATTCACAACAAAAATGTAAACTGGCTATTTTAGCCACAAGGAAGTCTAGGATACCTATTATAAAGGATCCTCCCCCCAACTCTCCCCTCTCCCCCAATAAATTTCTTTCAGGAAAATTGTGTTCAATGGCAGTCATAGCTAATAAAGTATTAGTGAAACATAAAATTCTCAATGAGGACATGATTTCACTTTTATTGTTAGTTACAGATTTCATTCCCATTCTGCTTTCCTTGTAAACCTCTGAGCCAAGGGCAGCTGGCCCCACGCACCAGTTCATTCTCATACACTACCCTGAACAAACCAAGAGCAGTCTGACCCTCTGAAGCGCTCCAGGACTCCTGGAGCCTCTCTAGCAGCATCCAACACTTCTGTCCTCAGAATGCTTCTGCAAGCATCTTTCTGCCTTGTCAGATCCCAGCACCAGGAGGACAGGGCCCACGTCCATTTATTTTTATTAAGCCCGGTGCACCTTGCTAGGGGCCCTGCAGACTGAGTAACTGCACACAGGATGGCGCAGGCAGGGCAGGAAGAGGTGGGCAGATCTGGCCTTGCTTTAGCACGGTGGTTTGACTTCAAGGATGATGTGAGGTTTTTGGCGACTTCTTTCCTTAATCCCTCAACTCCCAGCCTGGATCCAAGAGGTACTGTTTTCTGATTACTTAACCCTTGTTGTTTATCTGGGCCTTTGAGAATGTCCTATCTAACTGGAAGTAACTTGCCCACAACTAGAGAGCTGGTGAAGTGCAGAGCTGGTTAACCAGAACCTGGTGTTTTTAGTCTGCTGCAGACACATCTTTCTTTTGGTTTCTCTGGCTCCCACTACATGGGACTATTCTGGCGGTGACCGAAGCAAGCCAGCTGACAGAAAAGAAAAGCTCCACGGGTGGGGTCAGTATACTCTCTCTAAAAGGGACACCAGCAGACTTGTTTTCAGGGAAACATGATGCCTATCATCACTGTGAGAGAGATTTAAATCACACAAATCATTATGGATGAATCTGTCAGCCAGAACGGAGTTCCTGACAGGAACTCCTGGTGATCAGCAGGACTGCTGTTGCTCACTCCTGGTGGTCAGCAGAGAACACTTGGCAGAGTAAGCCTCAGCAAGGGGACTCGGTGACTCCTCAATCTGCTCTAGGTTACACACGAGATAGGAAATTCTACGTTTTTTCCACCTTCCTTTAATCAAGCTGAGCCAAATACATACTTTCAAAATATGTTCTCTGCTGCCCAAGAAAGTTATTGCCACTGTCTGTGGCACATACACCTTTTTAATGTCCTTAATTACATCAATTATTTATATATACTCATTTACCCTGCCACTTCTGCATTGGAAATCAGTTTTTTTAAAACACCCAGAGTCAAAATCAGGTAGATGGTCAGGCCAGGTAATACAAGCATTTCAGGCCAATATGAACTGTGACAGTGCAATAACAACCTGGCTTTCTGGTGGAGCCAATTAGCTAGTTTGAGAGGTTAATCCAGAAGGCCACAGAAACACTGAGAAATATTTTTAGAATAAGCCTGGTAAGGTGCCTAATTTTTTTTTTTTTTTTTTTTTTTTTTTTGCAGTGCTGGGAATCGAATTCAGGGCTTTGTGCTTACAAGGCAAGCACTCTAACCGCTGAGCTAAATCCCCAGCCCAGGTGCCTAATTTTAAGGCAAAGGTCACAGGTTCATCTATCTTGAGCAGCTTTACATCCTGAAAAACACACTGCATGGCCGTCTTTTGGGAACCTCGGGGTCAGTTAAGACTAGATACTCTGACATGCTGAAGGGAAGAAAATTAATTGGGCATATCACAAATATTTATTATGTCACATTTTAGCAAACAGCGTAAGCACCTTTTGGTTGAGTAATTCCTGTCAATCATCTAGGGAATATAAAAAACACCAACCATGATTTACTTCATTTTCTTCTTCATCCATTGGATTCACATGTGTTCTCGGCCAATATTCTAAGAGAGCCTGAAGTAAAAGTCCTCCTAAATTCACTGCAAAAAAAAAATTAAAAAGAAAAACAATGGAAAACAAAGTTAATTAGTTGTGACTTTAAAAAAATAAAATGAAATAAAAAATTTACATATTCTGATGCTAAAATTTTAACCCAACGCTAGTAATCAAAATCATGACTTAGGAGATTTTTGCCAAGCCTGTCACATTTATCTTAAAAAATTTAAAGCAATGACGATAGAGGGCAAACATATTCTACGTGGTTCTTCAGAAGAGCCATTCTTTACAAACACACCAAACCAGGACTCACATTCTTAAAGGGGTATTTTCATTAAAACTGCACTTGTACACATCAGATGTTTGTTTCTATGTACAGTACCATATACTGACCAAGGATATAAGTGATTAAATAGATGGGACCCTGACAAAGATGATTATATAGCACAAAACAGCATATATCCATCTTCTCTTCTGGAAGGCCGTGATGGAAAGACACAGAACTCACACTTTGGGTCTGAACCGTCAGGGCTGCTGAAGCCGGCATCTTTTGCTGAAACCCAAGCAGCAAAGCAGTCACTCTCATCCAGCGTAATAGTCAGCATCTGCCGAAAGAGAAAACTGTCAGTGGCATTCCATTTTGAATGCATTTTCCAAGTAATTCTCTAAACCTTTATTTACTTAGACTATGTGACAAAAATGCTAAGCATTTTAGTTGATTCAGGAACCAACTGATGCATTTCATGTGATTCAATCCAACTATAATTTAGGTTACTGAGATACTGAAGGGATTTAAACTGCAGTTTGTAAATATTAACATGAAATTTTTTTCTCTCACACTTAAAAACATAGAACTCTGTAACTAAGAACAATTATAAGCTACTATGCTCAAAATCTTCAACAATCTCCAATTATACAAGAATCGACTGCCAACTTACCCCTGTTTTTAAATCTACTGAGAACCAATTTGGTACATACACCATTTTAAATCTTTTCTTAATTTCATCTTCAAACTCCACTTTGCCCAGATCTTCAACTTTACATGCCTATACATTAAAATGAAAGCATAATGATCAGTGTTAAGTGATAAACTGATTGGATTCTTACTTTGCTCTTCAAAATTTTATACATCTCCACATTTACCTAAATGAACTTCTACAGACTCTTAAAATACATTTCAAAAAGAATGTGGTTTATTTTATATCTTAAGGCATTTACCTTTAAGTAACTATATGCTGTTACTAAAATTTTAAATTCGAAAACCCAGAAAACATTTTTTGGGGGAAATCATAATTTAATTTTGTGATGCATTAATACCTTCACATTCCTCTGTAATAATGTCAAATGAAACTCAAAAATAAGAGGAAAAAAAAATCTCTGAGTAACCAGTTAGTAAGTGCTAACTTTAGGAGAACTGTGAAGTTAGTCCCAGACAATAGCTAATACGGTATAGGAAGCAATTTAGAAGTTTCTCTTTCTTTGACCACTGCAATCCATCCTTATTCTTTTTCTCATTCCCTAAATATGTGTGTGTGGTCCCCAAAAGTGTATCTTGAACTTCCTCTGGGGCCAAATGGTATCTCCAAGTATGGCCTGCTTCAATTCTGAACCACATCACAGAATGTTCCCTCCACTATTTCAACAGCAATTTGGCTCTTTCCTAAGTGTCCTACTTCATCAGCCATCATCTCAAAGGGAGACTCTACTTACTCTCCCATATCCCATCGCTCCCCAATGCCACCTGGAGGCTGTGCAAAAATTCCTATTTTCCTAAGGCCCATGTCACTTACTTGTAGCAAACCGTATTCCTTTTCCTCACTGCCATCTAGCAGCCCCACAGTCCTGCTCCTCCATTCACTCAACGCTTGAGGCATTCCTTACTGTCCAGCAGTCCACCTCAAGTACTTTATCCCGGCAACATCTACATCCACACGGGCAACATATGTGACACAGCAGCCTCTCAATTCCTTGATAATACTGCCACTGTAAATTCATGGCATCCAGTCTTAACTGGATCATTCTTGCTTATCTGGGATTCTTTTCTGTCTCCAAAGTCTGCTCTCCATAAGAAGCCTGTCAAATCTCTACTCTCATGGTATCCTGGACCTTGCCACCTCCCCCGCTAGTCAGCACATAATTCTAACTCCTCAAAAAAGAGAAAGAGAAACCTTGATAGGATTCCCTTAACTTTCTACTCCCATTCTTCTGGTGCAAGGAAAAAGGTGCCCCTTCTGGCTGTGCTCTGGATCTCATCAACTTTTGCTTCTTGGGATCTTGTACTACCACCAACCTACTCTTGGCTTTATTCTCCACGAGTGGTGAGACATGCTCAAAATTTTCTACTTAATCACAACAAACAAAAAACACAAAACCCTCCCTTAGTCCTCTCAGCCATAATCCTCTAATTACTGCCGTGTCGTGCACTCCCATCTTCCTTGCAAATTGAATTCTTCAAAGATTATCACTGCTCAAATTCTCTCTCTCTTCACCACCCAAACTGCTACTGAACCCACCCCGTCTGGCTTTTGCCTGAAAGACTCTCTTGTGTAGGCCATTTTGTTACTGGTTAAATCATTTTACGTGTCCATGTTTTAAACGAACTCTTAGTTGGCCGATGCCACTAACTACAAGCTCCTTTCCAAAAACACTCAGTTAGTTCTTGAGGGGCCACTGCCTCAGGCTTTCTTGTTCTTTTTAGTCCTACATACATCTTTATGGCTTCCTTTTTCCAACATCCCAACAACAGTGATGACTCAGTTTATTCTCTTCTTAGTCTCAACATGTCTCTTGGAAACCCTTCTAACCTACGAGTGGATGACTGCTGGATGATTTTATCCAGCCCAGTTCTTTAACCTACGTATTAGACTGTCCAGCTGTCTGCCCTCCAGACACCTCTACCCAGATATCCCATATGAACTCAAATCCATTATGGCGGGGAATTCAGCCCAGTGGTTAAAGTGCTTGCCTTGCAAGCACAAGGCCCTGAGTTTGATCCCCAGCACCAAAAAATCCCCCAAAACACACAAAAAAATTATCTTTATCATCATGTTGCTTTTTCTCTACCACCCATTTTCAATCTTATATTCCCTGTATCGCTTTCATCCACCAAACACTCCAATTCAGAAACCTGTGACTCATCCTTACTTCTTCCTTTCCTTCATATTGCCTCATTTTTTCTACTTCCCTTGAAGTAGGGAAGTTCTAGGATATCTCCATCCTAGAACAGATGAATGCCATCTTTCACCTGTATTAGTACAACAGCCTTCTAACTAGTATGTGCCAGGGACAGTTCTTAATAGTTCTGATAGTTATTAAACATCTCCTCAACATTACCTAGAAGTAAGTACCCCTTCACGCATGTTAGATATGAAGACTGAGGTTTAGAGAAGTTCAGCATGTTCCATAGATCATTTGGCAAGCAGCTGAAAGAACCAAGACTAGAATGCAGCTCAAACTCCTATGTCTACAATCCTTAATACTCTTGACTCCTCTACTCTGCTTACTGTCATGTTTGCTATACCATACCATTTGACCTCAAAACATCAAGCAAGGGCTAGCATCTGGATACAGGAGGCTCTCAGGCTACACAGAAATGCTAATCAGGGCACACGTGAGCTCACAGTCCCATCTAAGGAGAACCGCCCCTATTACACAGCAGGACTCTACTCAGGCATCAGCTAAACTAGACCAAGAGTGGGCACCAGCCCAGAGATAGAAAATCAATCTCACAGAGTAGCTGGCTTGATCAAAGTCTCTTGAGTATTTTGGTGACAATTAGGTGATGGGCAGCACAGATGAAGCCTGGCCTTAAGACAGAGACAAGGTCACGTTAATAGTGAAATTTCAAAGAGAAGAATCAAGAAATTCTGCTGAGTTCTTTGGGGATGCACTGGATCCTCCTAATCATCATGGGACCCCTCTCTGAAATAAATGTGGGTATACAACCCCCCAACAAGCATCTCTACTGTAGAGGAAAACTCTAGACTTTCGGGTGGCACAATTAAACTTTCCACTCAGGTAATGAAGGCCTCCTGCTCTGAAGCCATGCTCACCAGCAACTGCTTCAGAACGGACTTCCCACCTAACTGCCCCCAGGGAGGAAAGGTGGTGGTCAGATGAAGGTCTCTATTCAGAGATGGTTCCTTTTTCTCAGTAATAAGCCTGCTTATCTTATGCTTCAGACTACAAAGTTAACTTAAGTGAATCTGTCTTCTTTATAACCGGCTTAACCAAAACACCAGATCTTTCCAAGTCTCCCTTTACATCCTCTCTCTCTACCTTTAGATCTCAAAACCATGATGCTTAAGACATCTGTCTTCCAGCTTCTAGTTTCCCATTACATAATGACTGCTACTCTGAACATGGTATTCTCTTGCTCTAAAATTATCTAATACTCTGCAGGAAGTACCAAAGAAAGGTAAACTCTGGGCACCGTGACTTAAAACTCTTTGGGGAAGGATCTACATGCCACATTTTATCCTTAAACCTCCACTACTCCCTTATATTTACTCTGGTTTCCAAATAAACAGAGTGCCATTTTTTTTTTTTTGGTAGGTTTTGCTGGGGTTCAAACTCAGGGAAACCAATCACTTTGTCCTAAATGTACCTTCCCTCTTCAATGCCTCTGTTCTTCATTCCCTCTTCTTGAAATGACTGCTCCCTATTATCCCATCTAATGGATACCTTGTAAGCCATTGTTCAAACAATTTCTCTAGCATGAAGCCCTCTTTGATTTCTCCAGTTGTAAGTACTGTAACTGACTTGTCCATAAGTTATTGCGTGATCTGTTTATTCTTTAAGGTTTTTAACATGCTACTCTTTTCCCTCCTGCAACAAGGGATTGTAATGTAGACTATTCCATCATTTATGGTCCTCAAACACAGTTCTTTGCTCACAATACTCACTAAATCCAGGAAGTATTTGTTGGGCAAATGGACAAATATACCAACAACATTAAGGGACAGTACTGTTTTTAGAATGTGGTTGAAGGGCTGAATGCATCTTAACTATCCCAGGGAATAGAGGGTAATGTGAGCCAGAATTGTAAGTGATGCTCAGTGATGGCTATAAATTCTAAGAAATAGCAAAATTTATTTTGTTCACCCCAGTGGCTTTCAATTTAGGGTGATTCTGTATCCTTCATCCTTCCCTCCAAACATCTGGCAATATTTGGAGACAAGTTTAGCTGTCACAACTTGGGTGGGTGGGGGACTAGTGGCATTTAGTGGGTAGAGGTTAGGGATACTGCTAAATATACTACAGTGCACAGGTCAGCTGTCCCCACACCCAAGGAATTATCCAGCACAAATATTCATTCTAAGGTAAGCAGGATATAGTACAACTTGTAATACACTAACCAGAGAAAATGGTTCCATTCAAATAGTTTAGGTGCTTAAAAAGATAAACTATGGGCTTATTAACATTCATATAATAAAGTACCCACTCCCAAAATAAAGTTTTATTGCAATTAACTTTTTCTTTTCTTTTTTTTTTTTTTTTTTTGAGACAAGGCCTCATTATGTAGTTGAGACTGGCCTTGAAATCACTATGTAGCCTGGGCTGGCCTTGAACTCCAGGCCATCCTCTTGCCCCAGCCTCCCAAGTGCTGGGATTACAGGCATGTGCCACCATGTCTGGCTACAATTAATTCTTAATTTATATGTCTATTAGCTTTAGTATCATGTATATAAAAGGAAAAATAAAAGGAATACATGATCCAACCTGTATATATACTAAGAGATACTCACCTTCAATACATCCCAGTATGCCACATTATTATTGGTATCTTTGGTTAATATATGCCTCTTATCATTAAGAATGTGACACTGAATAATACTAGCACCCCCTAAAAAGGGAAAAAAAAAAAACACAATTAGCAAGAAAATCTTTCTATACTTAAATTCCCAGTATACTAAGTGGCATATAACAGGAACATATGTTAGCCACTAGAAAGGAGAAAGAAAACTAGAAGATTATGTAATACACGAAGCACTTTAAGGCCAATTAATTATTTGTGGTTTACTATCTGAACTCATTAACATACAAAGAAAAGCTGATTTTATTACAGATTACAGATTAAAGAGCTCTTTACTTCAGGGGGGTTACAACTTGTGAAAAACTGCTGACTGCTAACAGTCATACCCAATGAATAAAGTACAAATAATGACAGGAAATCTCTGGTAAGTCCCATCTTGAATTAACTTCACTTCTCATCTTCCTTCTCCTTTATGCTCTTGAATGGACATTCTATTCTAATGGTAAGAACATGGACATCTATGAACTGCAGATAAATCCCAAACTCCTAGCTATGATATTTAAACAGACTGTTTTTTGCCACAACCAACATGCTGCAACCAGCCAGGTAGATGTGGTTTGAAGCCCACTTTGTCTTATTTTGCTTGTGCCAAAAGACAACATTAAACCCTATATAGCATACAGTATATCCCTAACTTACAAACATCTGAGTTGCAAACTTTCATAGATATGAACAGACCTCACATTATGAACATTCACAGATGCAAACAAATCGCAGAAGTAGCTCATGTGTCTGCCAGCCGTTGTCACAGTTGTGCTGCTGTGTGCTTACTGTACAGCACGACCGTGTACAGTAGCACAGCAGAGTTAGGGACTTAATGTATTTTTGTGTATGTTTGGTTTTTTTATGCTGTACATTGTGTACTGGTGTCCAAGGTGTATAAGACTCACTTTGTTGGACTTAGGAAAGAATCCAACTTATGAATGTTCTCCTGAATGGCACTCGTTCATCAGTTGGGGACTTAATGTATTTTGCAAAGAGGCTGTTGTTGGCTCTACCTGGCTATTCTGTTGTTGGGCAAAATAATTAACTCAAGAATATGCTACAATAAATATGGGTGTGCAGTATCTCTCTGACATGCTGAAAGAAAATGTGGCACATACACACAATGGACTATTATTTAGCCAAAAAGAATAACATATAGTCATTTGCAGCAAAATGGGTAGAACTGGAGGACATTATGTAAAATGACATAAGCCAAACACGGAAAGACAAATAATGCATGTTCTCTCACATGTGGAAGTTACAAAAATAAAAAAATTGGTTTGAATGTGGAATGATTACTATAGGCTAGGAACAGGCAGGGGAGGCGAGGCTGGATTTGATCAGTGCATGTTATATGCATGTACTGAAATATTACACTGAACTCCATAAATGTGTATGATTAATATGTGTTAAGAAAAAATTAACTAAAGAAAGTCCTTTTTTTTTTTTTTTTTTTGCTGCTGGGGATTGAATTCAGGGCCTAGCAGGCACTCTACCACTTAAGCTAAATTCCCAGCCCAAAAGTCCATTTTTAAAAGTCACTAACAGTATTTAAAATTTTTTGTACTAAAAATAAACCTTATATGATTAGGCTTTTGTTTACATCAGGATTACATTATCTCTATTTTTATCAATCACTTAGTAACTACGATTAGCTTAATAAAAGCTACGCTTGTCTTACCTTTAATAACCTGGTCAGGTTGTGTACAGAGGGCAGTTATAGGACTGGTACAGTCGTTGTCATAATCTCCAGAGGTTCTAAAATTATGAATTCCTTTCAGTGTCTACAGGAACAAAATTTATTTCATCATTTTATGCTCTGCAAGTTTTGCTGTCTTTTTAAAGTTAGAGAAAAAGCAAATCAGAAAACTTAAATGATTACTGTATCAACCAGAATATTTAGTCACAGTACAATTACTTACCATCATATTAAAAAAAAGCAAAAAAAAGTCAGGAAATAGCACCATTTGGGAGGCACAAAAGCCACGTACTCTTCTAGGAAAAATTACACTGATTGAAAATTGGCACGATAAAATTTCTTTCTTTCTTTTTAAATAAAAGACGACGATTTATTTGAATATGGGAAAGCGGGGAGAGAGAGAAGACAGACAGCTACTCAGAGTACGGGAGATCCGAAAGCGAACTGCTTGGCACAGTGAAATTTAGACAAGAGATGGAAGTTTTTACACGGAAAGAGTGTCCGACTGCGTATTAGCAGGAATAAATACAGATACTCTCTTTTGTTTTCCACAAAGAGTCTGCTATACAAGAAAACCTACATCTTCTTTAAGATCTAAGAGTTAACTTTGCTCTGGATGGCTTCTCTTTGTTTTGCTCTATTTCTATCCTTGCTCTTTATGGTATAAAGAAAAAGGAAATAAACTCGAATGCAGTTTATTCTCTTGAAACTCTTAATGTCTTGAATGCATAGGAGAACCCTTTCTCTTACGTTTAGAAAAATTTGAATCTGGACAGACCTCTCTCTCTTGCTGGTCCTTAGACTACCCACTTGCCAATGTAGCTTCATGTGGTCAGAAGCTATGCTAGTACAGTACTTACTGGTTCATCAAGCAATACGCTATTCTGACCACATCAAATACATACCTTAGCTCCTGACAAAGAGTCACAGGCTTCATTTTGACTATTAATTTTAGGATGAACATTAGGGCCACACCCCCACTGATAATGGCTTTTAGATCTCTGCCTCTGCCCAAAGACACGCTATAAGCCAGGGTCGCCTGCTACTGGAGTCTGGCAGGTTTACAATAACAAACCTCACGTTTATTCATCTTTGCCAGGAATTCAGTGGTTCACTTACCCATTTATTTACTGTAGACTTGGTTGTTGCAACCCAGATTGCAGGGGGAGGATCAGCTGATCTATCAAGCTCCATCTGAAAACAAAGCACAAAAATATTGCTTTATTCAATGACTGCATGTTGAGTACACCAGGGCATGTGTTAAGAGCCGCAGATGCACAGAACATGGAGTCTCTTTGCTAAGGGAATCTGCGGTCCTATAAAAGCATAATGGGAGTGTTATGGTTTGTGTCTAGATGTTCCCCCAAAGCCTCATGTGGTAAGAGATAGCTGGATCTAGAGTGTGTGATTACTAAATTGATCCATTGATCGGTTTGGCATCATTCTGCTGGGATCAAGGATGTGAGACTGAGATTGGGGGTGGGAGTGCGGGCCGCCCTGGGGGCAGGTAGCCTAGATAAAAGATACAAGAAGAAGCTAACCAGCTGCTTGTTTACATTGCTTATTTACATACATTCCTTACATTTTCCTCACTTTACTTTGCGGCCGGTCCGCTGCCGGTCTGACACGCCAGCCCGCCCCTTTGCCATGCCGCCCTGCTTCAGACCCAGCAGACTATAGACTGAAACCTCTGCAGACTGTGAGCTAATAAACCTTTCTTCCCCTAACTTTTGGGTGTCGAGTATTCTGTCCCAACAACGAGAGAAAAGTAACTAAAACAGGGAGCAACTTCTTACCAAAAACAATGGCTGAAGGTTTTCTGTGCGGTTGAGAGGTCACACATAAACACATGTTCTCTTCCACGCTAATCTCCCATTAGCCTGCTGCCTGCCCACATGCTGCATGAATTCCACCTCAATCATCTGCCTTTTTCAAGGATCCCTGGTTTGGTCCACGAGGGTGAGGCTCTACTTCGGGTCCCCTTTCCCTCCTGATGCAGGTCTGTTTTGAAGGCATGAATGTCTGGAGTACAGAGCAGCCCACTCTCTTCTCTTTCAGACGTCCTCGTCCACTCCTCCCTCCCGAGACCATGGGACACTTCCCATACCGCACTCTGCTCTGGTGTCTGCTTACAGGCAACCTTAGCAGCTCACGGCCCTCCTCCGGAGGACTGGGCAGAGAAGGGAGGCAAGCTCAGGAGTGAGTGTGAGACAATCTCATGAGGGCTCAATGGGAGAGCTGTGCATCACTGATGTATCCAAGAAGCCACAATTTCTCCCACAGGTGACTTCCGAAACTACCCCAGCACAGACCCCCAAGTATCTATTCTGATACTCTTCCATCTAGACAGCTGTTCACTCTGCCTTACTGTGCAAGTTCTACCTATAATAAAAAGAGCTTTGTTTTTTTTTTTCCAAATCCCGTAGTTGATTCATCTCCTAATACAGTTTTTGCTGTACTTGGCAAACCACATAACAATCTTAATTATAAACCTAAAATATATGACATACCTTGAGAACTGGTGCTTTTTCTTCACAAATGAGTACTCGAATGTCAGGGTTTCTTAGGTCTGTACAATAAATCTTCCTGTCCCTTCCTCCAGAATATACATGTGTGAAGGCATCATTGACTTGCAGGGCCCAAACTCCTTCATCATGTACTCGGTATGTTGCTATACATCTCTGCTGGCCAAGGGACCAAAGGCGAATTGTCCCATCAGAACTACCAGAGAGGCACTGAAAACAAAAGTGAAGTAAGGTTAGAAACCTATTGAGAGTTCTTGGTTTTTGTTTTTTTTTTCTGAGGCAGGGTCTCACTATGTAGCTCAGGCTGGCCCCAAACTCATAGTGATCCTCCTGCCCCAGCCTCTCAAGCGCTGGGATCACAGGTGTGCAACACCATGCCCGGCCAGGAGTTCTTGTTTCCCTGTGCTTTGCACTCGGCTTGTGCACTGATTCTACACCATCAAACACATACCTCTAATAACCTGCATTCGTATCTCTGATATAAAGGTTTCTGACAAGCCCGCACCTTTGGTCTAAAATGACTAAAGGCAACAATGCATGCTCAAGCAGGAGATACTGCTTATAGAACTGCCTGTCCTCTCTACCTGGTTGCCTGTGGACTGTTAGTCCTGCAGGCAAGTCTTGTTCTGATTATCTATTACTAAGGGAGGTAGAGGTTGAAAGCAGCTGAAAATGAGGCTGCAGTGACCCCAGCAGCATCAGCCTTCCCTGGGATGTCAATTCACGGGTCCCATTGAGACCTAATGAGCAGGAACTCTGGCAGGGCCCAGCATGAATAATGGGAACCCCAGCACTGGTCCTTCAGGTGATTCTAATATACACTGAGTTTGACAAACATTGCACTAGGGCAGCAAGACTTCTGGGTCGTAACTCTGTCTCATCTCCTCTCTCGTGGCTCTGGATTCCTGACATCTTCATAGGTCTCTTGGATTCTACTGATAGGAATCAGAGGTAAGATCTAAACCTAGGCTTATCATTCACTCTCTGTGACCTTAAACACATTTCATATGAGCCTCAAGTGAGTTAACATTAGTAATTCTGACAATTTCTGAAGGCATGGGAAAGTCAATTACATAAAAGTTTCTGACACACAAACTAGGCTGAGTGCACTGTGAGCCTGAGAGACACAGGCTGAACTGGCCATCCTAGATGTGCACCTGGCATGCCTGGTGTTCTTCAGCAATTACTGTGGTGACCTGCAGAGAGGACAAAAGCTTCATTTCCTTGAGAAAAAGAATGGCCCTGAAGAAAAAGAGATGTTGGTGGTGGAGTATGAAATGGAGCAAAGGGGTTCAAAGAAAAGATAATGTGAAGCTTTTAGGAATGGTAAGGATTACAGGCCTGCACCTGCTTTTAAGAGTCCCTCTCGGGGCTGGGGATTTAGCTTAGTGGTCAGAGTACTTGCCCTGCAAGCACAAGACCCTAAGTTCGATTCCCAGCACCACCCCCCAAAAAGAGTCCTTCCGTATGCTAGGCAGGTTTC
Source organism: Hystrix cristata (assembly GCA_004026905.1). Classification (NCBI taxonomy): domain Eukaryota; kingdom Metazoa; phylum Chordata; class Mammalia; order Rodentia; family Hystricidae; genus Hystrix; species Hystrix cristata. The sequence continues at coordinate 77,699 of PVJO010004315.1, forward strand.
ACTAAATGAACATATTCTAAGATGCTCTGCTACAAACTGCCAGGAGCATCAGGAGTTTAACAACCTATCCCACAGAAATGGTAAGGGTAAGGTTATAAGCAGGAGAACCATGGCACTCTGGCTTCCCTCATTCCAGGAGGAGATGCTGATCTGAGGTGGCACCACTATCAACAAGGCTTTGATCCACATGATCCTACAGAGAATAAGGTCTAACAAAGAGGTGAAGGAAGGCAAAGATGATGCCTTGGAAGTCCTCACAACCTGGGCAACTCGCAACAGGGAAGAAGTATGTTCAAAACCCAGAGTACAAAGAGAAGCAGATGAGGAAACTTAAGAGTTACACCAATCCTGACATAGAACACAGAATCTCTGATGTAGTCAGTATTCTAGGACTATAAAAAAATTAGGCCCCAAACAAAAAGCAACTGCTTTTTTTTTGTTGTTGTTGGGTGCTGGGGATGGAACTCAGGGCCTTGCACCTGCTAGGTAAGTGCTCCATCACTGAACTAAATCCCCAACCCCAAAGTGACAGCTTTTAAAGTATAATGTTGGCCAACATCTTTGCAGCATTAGGGATTCTAGTGCCTGGTACCTTGTAGGAGCTGGAGGAGGCATCAAAATATTCTCCGGTCTCCATCCTTCCACTGGGTGAGCATGAAGATGTTCATGATGAATGGCTAGAGAACAGAATGTCCCAAATTGTTCTGCTAACTCAGACTGAGTAGAAGAGTTTCTGTAGCTCGGATCAGATGCTCTGTTTCCAGTGAAGACATAAATACCCAGGTACAGAGGTCAGTGCACTCACCAACAGGCAGGTTCCTGGGATGGTCATTCACTCACAAGCTCAACTACCAACAGAGAGCAGCCAAGCAGGAACAAGCTGCCTGACACTGAGACACACAGACTCTTAAATTAGATCTGGAATTTGTATCACCAGAAAAATTCTGTGAGTGACACACAAGGACCTTCTCAACTCAACCAAGAGGACAGGTTGTCCCAGTTCCTCAAGCTATTAACTGCCCAAGTGAGTACAAGGAATCAGAAGACAAGTAACTCTAATATCGGCACCAATCAAAACAACCGCAATACTGACACTCTTCACATAAGCAATTCCCTTGGGCAAATCCTCAACTAGATTCAGTAAATGAAATCTTACTCCACAACAAAGGAGTGAGACAATACGCAGAAGTTCATGGGATTCACTGGCCTCTGTCTTACCACAAACCCTTAACTTACAATGCCACCAGAGACCCTGTATTACAAGCTTGCATGGCAGTTCTGTAGGAATGTAATACACATTCTGGCCCAGAAACTATCTCTTCTGTATTACAATAGTTCAAGAATCAGAAAGTAAGGATTTTCTTCTTTTCTCCTCTTTTTCCCAAATAGGTAGTTATTATAGTTGTTTTGTTGATCAATTCACTAATATCAATGTGCTGTACTTTTTATAGTAAAATTTAGTCTGTAGGTGCCAATAAGGAAAACGGATGAAAGGTGAACTAGAGGAGCAATGATACCTGTCAATTATGCACTCTCTGTAAGACTGACAGTTTTTAGAGTAGAGCCACATTACTGTTTGTGCTTATAGAAAAACGTAGCTGACTTCCGCAGAAGTGCAATTATAGCTATGTACATGTGACACTTAAATCATTTATAAGAGCACATCCATTTGTACAAATAGGAAGCAAGGCATACAAGGCAGTGCAGGAGAGGCTTTGGAAGGCCTGCCAGGCCCGCATCCCCACTGGAGACCATGGAGACTGTGCAGCCACGCGACCCCACTGCAAAGCAGTGCGCAGCTGACTGCACCAAACTTTTGTAGATTCATTGAAAATGGGGACTTGAGAGCTCTAGAAAAATACCCTGGCTGAAAGCAAAACATGTATGTGTATATTCTCTTTAGCTATACAAACTACATATGATTCCTACTTTGCAGATGAAGAAATTAAAGACCAGTGAAAGTGAAGTGCTGCCCTCAAGACACACAGTATATTAATGTCAAGATCTTCCATTTCCAAAGACCTCCACAAGCAGCTTCATGTCACAGGTAACTTTTGCTTCTGAAAAAGGACTGCCTTTCTTTGGTTACTTTTCAAGACTATCCACAGCAGAATCTGAATCCACTAAGCCTAGAAACAAAGGTTTCTCTGATTCATCTGTGAGGGAATTTCCATGTCACACAGCCACAGGAGTAACAGACTGATGGTGTCTCTTACCTCATTATCTTCCTACTCACCAGTTTCTAACCAACATAATCAATTCCAGTCATCTCTGAACTCCTCACTGCCCTCAGAAAGAAAAATGGCTGGAGAGAGAGGGGTATGTGGTAGCGGGATATCCTACCATACAATGCTGCTCAGTTTTTGCTTATTACTTACATCAATGAAAATTATTTTTCCATTGCTTCAAAACAAACAGAATTGTGATTTCTAATTCACGTATTTTGTAGCCAATAAGCTAATGTTCAAACATTTCAGAAATGTTTTTCTCTGAAATGCTGATTCTGAGTGGTGTTAGAAAGTTAAACTTACAGACTAGATAGTCAACTGACAAAATGTGCCCAAGTCATAACATTGTGAGATTTCCCACTTCATATAGTGGCCAAAAGGGGTCAGTATAAAACTTCCTTCTGCTTTACAACACAGGTACCTATGCCCCAACCCCCAATACCCCCCTGCCAGCACCAGGGATTGAACCCAGGGAGTGCTGAGTCCTTTTCCTTCTCTCTTTTTTTTTTTTCCCTTTTTTTTTTTTTTTTTTTTTGAGTCCTTCTTAATTTTATTTTGAGGCGGGGTCTTGCTAAGTTGCCCAGGCTGGCCTCAATCTTGTGATCCTCCTGTCTCAGCATCCCTAAAATAGCTGGGATTATAGGCATATGCTTCCAACATACATTTTTGGTTAATTTCTATGCATCATAATTGCATATACTCATCTGCATTATAATTATTCTAAAGAAATTTCTTGTTTTCCATTCATTTAAAAGTGATGAAACCAGAACAGCTTTAAAATATGAATTATATGTGTAATTTATTTTTTATTTTTTGGTGCTGGTGATTGAATTCAGGGCCTTGTGCTTGCAAGGCAAGCACTCTATATATGTGTAATTTTAAAGATTAAAATTTAGGTCACAATTTATGCGTGTGGCTTTTGGTTCAAACCAACTCATAAAATAATATGAAAAGTGAGGAAACCTCTGTTAAGGCCATTAGGTAAGTGTCCACATGAAACCGCATACCTGGGTGCCATCTCTGTTCAGCAGCAAAGCTTTCACATTGTCTGTGTGTCCTTTAAGTTTCATTAGTTTTGCACATGTTCTTGGATCCCAAACCCTCAAAACCTGCGAATTTTAACAGAATATTACATACCCCAAATATCACACACACAAATTTAAACAAACAACTTTTATAAGTCAAGTAACAACTAAGGCTCTTAACCTTAGGAAGGAAGCCTTTTCAATGTCCAAAAATGCACAGTGCCTCCCATCACTATACACACAACAGTTACACAGCAACACTCTTATTTATACAAATAATATCTTCTTTAGCACCCACGAGGCAAAACTACTGTCCATATATTTTATAATTTCACAGACCAAATTATTTTGGTTTCTTTCTTTTCATATCATCAAATATACTTTTTAAGGTTTCCCTTACCTTCTCAGTGGACCCTGATACAATGATTGTTCCAAGTTGATTCATGGCCAGGCTATAAATAGAATCTTTGTTCCCACTTAAAGAAGACGCTATTGAGGATAAATGGAGCTAATGTTAACAAAATCATCAGCTGTTTAGGAACTAGTCAGCAAAAATTACAAGCTTAATTATTTAACTTAGAAAAATTTTATCTTTATGAGTACTTTAAGGGAAAGAAATCTACCATAATGAAGATAATTCTAAACAGTATCATTAAAATTTATATTTTTCTGAACTTGAGTAATACAAGTACCCAATAAATATTTGCTTAACTGAATGGCGCTGTCACTTAAAAAAACCATCCACAGGGGTTGGGAATTTAGCTCAGTGGTTAGAGTGCTTGCCTTCCAAGCACAAGGCCCTGAGTTTAATTCCCAGCACCAAAAAAAAAAAAAAAAAAAAAAAAAAAAAAAAAAAAAAAAAAAAAAAAAAAAAAAAAAAAAAAAAAAAAACCATCCACATAAGTAACATATTTTCAAAGACATACGTGTACTGATAAACAGGAACAAATGTCCAAACTCAGTTATTAACTGAGAAAATACAAATCAAAACAAAAATGCCATTTTCACCTGCTGGATCAAATGAAAAAACAAGGTAATATACTTAATGGCAAGAATCATGCTTGTATCTTTTAACTCAGAACTCAGTATTACTGAAGTGAAAAACCTGCATACAAAACTGTCTACACTGTATCACCATAATTTTCCAGTAAGTAAACACACTAAGAAATTATGAGTAAAGGAAGTAGTACATGTTAAGTGTTCAGGAAAACATCTGCTGTAAGGATTTGATGGATGTTAACTATTATTTGTACTATTTTTACAAACAAAATTGTGTGGAATCCTCTCTGAATAATTCTAAGCAAGACTGTACACAGCAGGACCTGCGTCCACTAAGCTTCGTCTCTGACGCTGAGACAGGCATACTTTTACTGCGCTGTTCTCTCCTCCTGAGTGTCTCTTTGAGGCGGGTCTGATACCTGGAAAGTGAGAACCTAAGGAGGTATCAGCCCTCAGCAGGGACTAGCCACTCGATCACTGAGACGCCACAGAGGGGAGCAATCAAGGACAACACGGGCAGCGCAGTGTTTGGACTGTCACATATATTTCCTGGTAAACATGGCAAAAGAAAATTCAAGAAATGATAAATACCAGTCTCCCAACTTGGTGTTCTTGGCATATGGTATTAGGTTATATTAGAACTACATTTTTTTTTTTTTTGGAGCAAGGTTTCACTAGGTAGTTCAAACTGGCCCTTGAACTCACTGGCTTTGAACTCACAGTGATCCTGCCTCTCAGCCTTCTGTCCTGGGACTGAAGGCATGCACTGCCACGCCTGGTTTAGAACTACTTTAGCTATGTCCATGTGAACACTCCAAAGAGTCATGACAAACGAGACCTCTGATTGAGAGATCTAGACAGTCCGAGCCTACGTCTTGAACACAGACTTCCTGATTCAGGCTAATCTAAAAATGTGTCCTACAAATCCATTCTGACATCTGGCCTAGAGAGTTCTAATACGCTAGGCCAAGTGTGATGCTGAATTTTGAATCCAGATTTGTGTAACTCTGACTTGGTAGTCTGAGATCTGTTAGTTTATTAAACAGACACACTATTAAGCTTGTGTGTATATCTCTGAATTGCCTCTAGAAGCACGTTGGCCTTCCTGTTTGTTTGTTTTTTGGTTTTTTTGAGACAGGGTCTCACCATGTAGTTCAGACTGCCCTTGAACTCACTATGTAGCCCAGGCAGGCCTAGAACTCACAGCGATCCTCCTGCCTCAGCCTCCCAAGTGCTAGGATTACAGGCGTGTACCACCACACCTGGTGGCCTTGGCCTTCCTGGTGTCTTCTGGTATGCTCTGAAACAATTTCTTTTAGTTGGCCCTGGAAATTTTGTCTTTCCCTGGGTATCTTCCATCTTGGTCATTAACTTGAAAGCTCCTAATACATAGTAATAGTTTCAAGCCACCTAACTGCCTACTTTGTCACGTAATCATTATCTCCTTCAATAATACCTGCAGTGTATGGATTTGGGCCAGGCAAAGCTGTGGAAAATATAAAGTAGTAGTCAGACAGGCTTTTCTATCCTGCAGGGACATACGCTTTAGCTGGGGAGCTAAGACATGCACATGTACAAAAAATAACCAGGTTACACCTGGAAAAGTGACCATGTTCAGACTGCGGTGAGGAACTAACTTCTTGTTCAATCATACTCTTATGGGCTCGAATGCTGTGGGTAGAAGCACTCTCAAAATATCAACCACTATCTTGATGCAAACCTATTAAAGATGTTTTATAAACCATTCTTTATTTCAACTTAGATCACTTTCAAAGAAATTTTGTTTAGACACCTTACTTGTGACAGTGTTATTTGAGGCAGTCAGTGCTGTTAGAGTATTCACATCCCAAAGGAATATCTGTCTGTCCAACCCAGCTGATGCTACCAGTTCTTTATCCTTGGCATATGCTAAGGCCTTTACATAATCCTGTAACAGAACAGACATATTATGACCTAAGCTGTACTAGGAAAAGAAGCTACATGCAGTACTGAGATCCCAGCGCTATACTAAAGACACTGAGAACAGTTCCTGCTTTACCTTATGAGTCCTTAATGTTGACATGCAAAATCCCTTATGTGCATTCCACACTTTCACCGTCGTGTCAGAAGAAGCAGATATTACTAGAACAGACAAAGAATGAATAAAACCCTCAGGGGCATGACTTTGAATAACTTTAAAACTTACACAAGTAACATTATCTTAAACTAATGCTCACACACATACTCTTTTTCCTTTTTGAGACAGGGTCTCACTGTGTAGTTTAGGCTGGACTTGAACTCACTATGTAGCCCAGGCTGGCCTCCAACTTGTAGTGATCCTCCTGCCTCAGCCTCCCAAGTTTTGGGATTACAGGAATGCACCTCCATACTTGGCCTTCACACCCATTCTCTTAAAAACTCGCTCTAGAACCTAATGAACACTGTCTTAAATAACACACACACACACTCCTTTTTTTTGAATGGGCAGGGCAACCTTTTCTAATGTTCCAGGTGGAAAGCTGAAGAATTTGACTGAGAAAAAAATTTCTCTAACTCAGATTGCAAAAATAAGAAATAGACCTTACAAAAAAAGATATTAGTAAGGCTACAGGAAACTATCTGTGTTATGTAAGTCTATTTACATATACTTCAAGAGCAAGTGAAACTAATCTCTGGTGTTCAGAAGATGGGACAGCAGTTATCATGAGGCAAGGCACACTGACTGAAGGGTGTCGCAAGAGGGCTTTTGGCAATCTGTTTCTTAAATTTTACTGAGCACTGCGTACTCTTAAGGTTTGGGTACTTTTCCATATGTATGCTATACTTCAATAAGAAAGCTTACATACAATATTAAAAACATTATCAAACAGAATTAAAAACTTCCAGAAGCCCAACAATCCAAAGAAATACTTACATGTTTTCCCATTACAACAGAGTACAATGTCATTTACCCAATCAGTATGGTGTTCCATAGATGCTATGTATGGGTCTTGCTGAAAATAAAAAATCACGTATGAGTTTACAGAAAATGAAATACATTACAAATTACAGATGTGTTCAGATTCTTCAATTAATGTGACACAATACTCTGAGGTCTTAACGCTGACAACTGACTTTGGAGAACTGCAGATAGGGGATGCTTCCAGATAGCAAGTGTAAATAGCTCTGTTCAGGGCAGTTTACGAAGGCCTTGGTTCCCAGCATAAATGCTTCATTTTTCTGCCTTATGGTACTGAAGGAAACAAGCTGTGCCTCAGGGGAACCTGCAGGCTGGGAAGGTTTGACCCCGAGGCACTGAAGGCTCACAGCACACCGCAGGGAGAAGCACGTCTGATGACTGTGGGGAGAGCCTGGCCTGGTGGCCAAGGGAAACCAACACTTTGGCTTTTAGCTTCCTTGATGTTTTCACCTCCTAAGTTTTAAATGTTTTCCTCATAGTATCTACAATCTTTCAGAAAACAAATGGAACCCAAGACCTGAGAGAACACTACCTGGGTCACCACTTCAATTTAGTAACTTCTACTCTTCTCATCTGGCTTAATCACCAAGAGAAGCCCTTTAAAGAGAAGAATTTAGTTACATACTACACTGAAAACAGGCAAGTTTGAGACACTACATGGGCAAGGAAAATAGCTTTCTACATGGCTATTTGAGAAATGATCCTATTCAATCCTGTCATAAAAGGAAGACCAGAAAAAGATGTTTGTGGTAAGACAGCCATATTTCAAGAGTTTCCACATCAGTTCTTTTAAATTTTTTCCTTAATTTGTTTGAATACTGTGAGTTACCAAAAAGATACATGCTAGTTCAAATATAAGTATCAGAAAGCATTTCAAAGCCAAATGTAAATGTTTTTCCTATTTTCTATGTTTGTGATATTGGGATACCATTGCCTTCATTGGCTAATGAAGTTGAAGCCTGCTAGACTGAAGTCTGTTTAAAAAAGCCTTACCTAGTAGTGGTTCTTTTTATGCACTGAACATCAGACTTGTAGAGCCTACTAAAAAGACACTGACTTTTAAAGCTACCAGGGTTTTAAAGTCAGGTCAGGTTCTAATTCACTGCTCCTTAATGGCCATTCAACCACTGGTTGCTCTGAGCTTGTTTCCTCACCTATGAAAATGGGTCGGAAGAGCTGCCACAAAGGATTACTGCCAGAATTACGAGCACGGCGGACAGGAAAGTGCCAATGGTGTCTGGCACACAATGAAAAAAGCTCAATAAATGCTCCCTTTCCTCCCCTGGATCATCTTTCCATGTCATTCACAATATAGAACATCAAACAAAATCCCAGAAGTTCCTTCCCATTTGGGGATTTATCTTTCCATATACAGTATTCACTCCATTCCTTGTTTAAAGAAAGGAGACTTGAACTCTTGAAGAAGGGATGCATGCTGTCGTCACAGTTTTATACCAAACTTATACTATAAAATATGGTCTTGGAGTTTTGTGGGGACTCTTATCAGTTTTAAATTAAGAAAATATGTTCAAGGTTAATCATAGTTGTAAAAGCTTATCCAACCTTTAAAAAAAATATATGGTTGGAGGGGCTGGGGCTCAGTGTGGAGCGCTTGCCTAGCAAGCACAAGGCCCTGAGTCTGATCCTCAGCAACCCCCCCAACACACAAACACACACACACACACACGACTGCCAAGAAGCTTTTGGAGATCATACTTAAAACAAAAACACCGTTGAAAATAATCACTCCACTAGCCGACTATCATTGCTCCTTTGTGGCAGTGGGCTCTTAAAGTCCCTCCTTTGGCTATAACACTTCTGAAACTCTCCTAGCTCTCCTAGGGCTATTTTTCTCAGAGACTGATAGAATTCTGTTGCAACATCTTTACAGAATGTACCAAAAAAAACTCAGTGCTCGAAGTTGTTAAGTCTGAAACTGAAAAAAGGCATCGTATCTGACAGGGAAAGTCATTAGTCTGAAATTTACTGAGCACAGACTTTCAAATGTTAACTTAATCCCTGTCTTACCTTGTGCTGATTGACACTCCATATTCTTATGATGGAGTCTCGGCCAGCTGTGAAAAGTCTATTTAGTGCTGGATCCAGCTGCAGGGCATTAACTCCATTTCGATTGTACTTCTCCACTTCATCTCGAATAACATAGGAAACCTGATAAATACATCAAGAGATGCTTTTCATGAAGTTACAAACCGTGCAATAAAAAAAGTAGCATGCTAGTGGCTCATGCCAATATAAAACTTATTTTTTATTTTGATTAGTACATGTTTATAGTACGTAATTGATACATGTACAGAACACATCTTAATTCCTTTTTTCATCCCCTTTTCCTACTCTCCTTTCCCCTTTCCTCCATCTCTTGATCCCCTTCCCATTTGAGAAAGATTTCTCTACTTCTATTATCTTTTACTTTGCTCTTTATTTATAATTTGAGTTTCTCATAATAGAGAAACTAGGTGATATTTAAGCTTATGTGTCTGATTTATTTCACTTAACATTATTACGGTCTCAAGGTGCATTCATTTTCCTACAAATGACTCGAGTTTATCGTTCTTTATGGCACAGTAGCACTCTATGATGTGCAAACACCATGATTTCTTTATCCGTTCATCTGTTGATGGACATACAGGCTGCTTTCAAGATTGAGCTATTGTGAATTGCGCTGCTATAAACATGGGTATTCCCCTTCTAGGTATCTTCTCCAAAGAGTTAGACATCATAGTATAGTGATATACGCACAAAACTTATTTTTCAAGCCACTACAATTTTTATTTTACTCTATAAAGACTAAAGATCTGAAGAAAGTAAAACGACACTGTTGACAGCCTGGTTCAAGATGAGCAAGTTTGCTGCTAAACTATTGAAGCTGCCTTCTAACTGGACTCCCTTACCATTCTTGTTTGTCTCTAATTACTTTCACAAAGTAGCTAGAGTAATCTTTTAAAAGCATAAATTGAAATGTAACTCACCTCTGTTAAAAAATGTCTTGTTGCTTACTATTAGACTTGTGATTTGATGTGAATGCTTTAGCATGGCCTCAAGTGCCTCATTCACCTCTCTGGCCACTCGTCTCTAAGCCAGGTCCTTGCACACACCATGCCTTCAGACCATCACCCATGCCGGTCTCCTCTGTTTGGAAGTTCTCCCTCCCATCTGTCTGGCTATCTCCTATCACACTTTCAGGTTTCTGTTTAAATAGTGCTTCCTCAAAAAAGCCTTCACTGACTTGACAAGCACAATGCTGTGGAAGGTTTTGAGTTCCTATAATATACCCAATTTTTCCTTCAGGGTCTGTTTCTCTGCTTTGTTACAAATGATGACTTCTGTCTGTTCTTGTGATAACATAAGAGAATCAACCAAAAACAATTACAACTAAGAAAAGCCAATAAACTGGCTAGGAGCTAAAAGCCAAACTTTTCTAATGGGATGAAATAACCAGTTCAAAACACAATGAGGAGCTGGGCAGGCGCCTGTAATCCCAGCTACTCTGGAGGACAAGGCAGGAGGATCAAGAGCTCCAGGCCAGACTGGCAACTTTGCAAGACCCTATCTCAAAATAAAAATTTTAAAAGAGATGGGAGGTTTAGCTCAATGGTAAAGTGCTCACCTACAGAGAGGTCCTGGGTCCAATACCCAGCACCTCAACCCCCACGCCTCCAAAAAGCAAAAACAAAACCCAAAAAACACCAAAATTGGGGCAACAGAGGCTCACCAACTATAATATCAAGAATAAATATCTAGAAATACCTTTCACTAAGAAGATTTATAACCAACAGGAAGAGGTACACAAAAGAAAAACTTGAATAAAGGAGACATGCCATCTTGCAGCACAAAAAGATTCAAAATTGACAATTCTTTCCTGCAAGAAATTTAACATGGTCTAGTTTCAGGATAAAGTCTTTACCTCTGAGTGGAAAACTACTATTATTAGCCTATGGATATGACCTAGGTCTTGCATCTGAAAGAGTCGCTAAACAAAGAGAAGTACATAGTAAGTATGGCACTCACCATGCTAACTCGGACTGGAAAAGTAGTGGCAGTTAAGAGGTTAGCCCCCATAGCTTAATCATTTGCTTTAAAAACCCACAAAAGGTTTACAGAGGGAGTGGGCCCGAGCACAGGAGTTTGTACCCCAGAGGACTCAGGCCCGTGAACAGAGGGGGCAGGGCTGTGTGCTCGAGTCAACACCGCTTGCTGTAGCCACTCTGTGTGTGCCAGCCTGTTTGCCAGGCTGGCACCTGTTCCTGCAAGATCAAGAAATAAAAAGCCTCCCTTTTGCTCCACTCCTGGTCTTCAGTCTGATTTGTCTGTGTACACAATCAAAGGTGAGGGGGCTTATTTCTCACAGTTCCTAAATCTGAAAATTCAACCCAACAGTGGTTAGAATTCCACTGGAATTCTTTCTAGAAGTTGACCAAATAGTGCAATTATTTTTGGAAAATTCTGATTTTTTAAAAATGAAGTGGCAGGATATATTTTAAAGATCTTAAAAGACAGTATTATAAAGCTACTGAAATTACAATGGAGAAGAATATATAACAGAGATGAAAGGAATAAAACAAAATTTGGAAAATTTTTCTATTATGTATTTTCTATTTTGATATAAACACAGTTTCAGATCAATGAGGATATGTTTAGTAAATCATCTAGAAGATCTAGTGATTGTAGAGTATTGGGAAAATTGTATATTCCTTCTCCATATATTAAACCAAAATATATTTTTCTACGGAGTGCAAGTTGAAATTTAACAAAGTAATCATAATAATAATTTTTAAGATAGACATGCATTTAGTCCCTGGATAAAGAAGGCTCTTGTAACACAAGAAAATGATAAGCTTTATAAAGACAAAGAGCAATGGTGATCTGACTGGACACAGTCAAACTTCTTGTCTATAAAAGAATATTCAAAGTTCACTATTCTCCACAGGCAAAAAGTGGAACCCACTCACGTGATCATTAAATGAAAAACATAAACAAAATGGTATTTACTCTTTAAAAGGGCCAGGGCTGTATACACGAACGGCTACAAGGATGTTGTCTTAATTCAGTTTTTTGGGTGCAAGTAACTATAACTGAGGTTTACTCAAACTAATTTAAGATTTTTTTTTAAAGGAGAATTTAACATAAGGTTACAATGATATCTAACAGAGCCTAAGAGCAGGAAACATAAGCGACCATTCAAAAGATATTTAAAAAATCAAATTATAGCACTTCTCTCAAGATCTTTTAACAGTTTTTCACTAAATTAAAAATCCAAACTCCTGAAATGTTTTGGTTCTAATCTCATATCCTCACACTCACCTCAAACTAACTCCCCCCTATTTTGTTCACAACAGTCACTCCAAATGCCTTTCTGTTCCTCAAACACATCTCTTTCCTATCCTGGGACTTTCCCATTTATGGTTCCCTATGCCAAGAAGATTCCTAACTCTTCCAACCCCCACAAGAATACTCTTTCCTGGCTAGCCCTCACCCTCAGGTGTCAAGGGAAGGGTCCTCAGAAAGGTCTTCCTGGATCGGTTCCCCTTGATGCTGTTCCCCTACTTATTTCACAGTTCTCACTACACTCCATATTCATCCTCTTTGTTACTGTGTATTTTCTGCATTAGCGTGAAAGTTCCAAGAAGGTAAGTAACTTCTCTGTTTTGTTCCTCCCAACATTTTATCCCCATTATAGTGTCTGGCATATAAATGATACACATATTTATTACAAATATGTGGAAAAGCAAATAGGAACCAAGTTAGATTCAACGTCAAGTTTGGTCTCTCTTAATCTTTCTTTGACTTGGGGTCGTGTCAAGTTCAGTCCCTTTAATTCCTCCAAGGCTCTAAAGCCGCTTACCTGAAGCACATTTCATTTAACTGAGACTGTGTAGCTTATCTCAATCTTAATTTCTGATTTTGGGAGATAATCTGACTGGCCCAGTAGGCAACATGATTGTCAGGGTTCTCACTCCAGGTAGAAAGTTATTCTTAGTGACTGGGTGTGGTGACACACACCTGGAGTCCAGCACTCTGGAGACTGAGGCAGGGAGACTGCTTTGAGTTCAAGGCCAGCCTGAACTGCACAGGGAGACTGTCTCAAGAAGCCAAAACCAACACACAAACACACACACATAAAAGTAATTTTTACCCAAACAAGTCTGGCACAACTGAACCAGTTTGGACAAATGTATGATTAAAAATGTAAAAGTATTAAAGTAGTTTAGTTAGATCATTAAAAATGTTGATGTAAGGGCTGGGGATTTAGCTCAGTGGTTAGAGTGCTTGCCTAGCCCTGAATTCAATCCCCAGTACCAAAAAACCCCCTAAAAAACAAAAAACAAGGTTGATATAGATCTAGACTGATATGGGAAGAACACTTCTTTTTCTTTTTTTGTGGTACTAAGGACTGCACCCAGCCCCTTCACACTACACTACCTCCCCAGCACTTTTTCTCAAATTTTTTTATTTTGAAACAGGGTCTCACTAAATTGCTAAATTTAGGGCTTGAACTTTCAATCCTCCTGCCTCAGCCTCCCAGAGTGCTGGGGTTATAGGCATGTGCCACCATGACAGAAAGACATTAAGTGAGATATTCACAGTCCAATAAAGCAGTTTCAAACTATTAAATCAGTATTTTGAAATAAATATACACTTTTGGAAAGCTACATATATAAAACTACCATATTTATTCCTGAGCAAAGGGCTATGATGTCTTTTTGTATGGTCTAAATGTTTTACAATGGGCATATGTTACTTTGTTTTTCAAATTTATAATTCAGTTTTTATACAAGTAATTCTTAATTCTTGCCTGTATTAAAAAATACTAAATATTAAAAAATACTGAAAGATTGTAATGAAAAAAAAATCCTTACTGTTTGGGTAAGACTCCTGTGAACTGAAGTTTTCTGAAGAAGCTGCACCTGGATTAAAGAGCCTTCAGGCTGCTCAATCTTGGCTCACTAGGTCACTGTCTGTGACTATGAAGAGATGGAATGTTGTAGGTAGATAGCCAGAACTATCTTGGGCTACCTTAGGCCCTTTAAAAGGCAGTTAACCTTAACTTTTGCATCTAGCCTGACATTCTTGGGACTGTCAGGTAAACTCCTAGGAATCTACCACTAAATTTAGATATTGAGCCTCCACCAACCCTAAAGCTGAGAATGCTGTAAGATAACATCGCAACCTTTAAATTCCGTAAGCCTGATTTACTGGGGTCTGTTGCTGCTTCTGTGTGCTGTGATCTGCGTGCAGTGCTTTTGCTACCCTGTCCTCCCAGCACCACTTTTCTGTCTTCGGTGGTACAGACTTGCCCCGAGCACGGCTTCCTGTGATTATTAATAAATGTAGCTGCCTTTCATTTGCTATCTGGTGTATGCCTGCAATTCATTGCTTGCTATACACGAGGGCCTGGATTAGACCTGCTCATCACACTGTAACAGTGGTACTTCAAGTGTGAGAAATTTTCTTGAATCCATTATTAACAACCATCTGTTTTCAAGTCAGCCAGAAGTTGGAACTTCCAAACTGATCTTTCATCTTTTACACACCCTATATTATCTAGGTTTTTTTGCTTACTTTTGTAAGATTTCCTTTAGTATTTGTAATGAAAAATAGAAACAATACCTTCAAGAAGGAAGTGGCTAAATAAGTTACCATACATCCATTCTATGTGGTTATTAAACACCAAGTCAATAAGAAGACAAACTTCATACAGTGATATACTCTAAGATATTTCACATTGAGAACTTGGTAAAGAAAAAACATCTGACGAGAGAAAGGAAGAAGAAATCAAGTTTTAATTCTTTCCGTAAATATTGATTAAGTCCCGATTAGTTGCCAGGCTGTATTCTAAAGGTGGAGGATACAGTGGAAGAGCATAACTGGAAGTTAGAACAAGTCAAGTGAAGTTTTTCTCCCCAACATACAGATAAGCTTTTGCAAGCAGAAGAGATGGAGGTAAGGGAAAGATGAAAGATGCTGGAGACAGAAGCAATAACAGAGTGAATGAGGTCACGGAAAAACTTCATTTAGACAGAGGCAAGAGTACAGACTCAGGAAAAGATGAAAACTCATATCTGACTACCTTGATTTACTTTAAAAAAACAGAGAGGCTACAACATGAGCCTTGCAGCAAGAGGACAGAAAGCTAAGTGTTCAGGACAAAATCTCCCTTTTATTTTTTGTTTTTTTTGAGACAGGGTCTCACTATGTAGTTCAGGCTGGCCTTGAACTTACTATGTAGCCCAAGAAAGCCTGGAATTTGCAGTGATCCTCTTGCCTCAACCTCCCAAATGCTGGGATTACAGATGTGTGCCACCATTCCTGGCAAAATACACATTTTGTTGTTGTTCTTGTTTTTGGGTTTTTTTTTTTTTTGAAGCTGGGGCTCAAACTCAGGGCCTTATGCTTGCAAGGCAAGCACTCTAACCACTGAGCTAAATCCCCAACCCCAAAATACACATTTTGAAAAAGCCAATTAAAGAGACTCTAAAGGCAGAAAAATAATAGGGCAGTAGTCCCCACAACAAATAGCCAGGTAAATTACACCGTAAGTATTTGCAACTGGCATAGTAAGTAGAATTTGATTAATTTCTCCAGCTACTATCTGGGACCTAAAATAAAGAAATTAGATGGAAGATCCACTCAATTTCACGTGATCTGTCTTAGCGTTTTGAATGTAAATACCTCGAGAGTTGCAGGGCATGTCAGCAAACACCTTTAATTCCAGCACTCAGGAGGCTGAGGCAGGATCATTGCTGAGTTCAAGGCCAGCCTGGGCTCACAGTGAGCTTGAGGCCAGCCTGAACTATGCAGTAAGACCCTGTCTCAGAACAAAACAAAGCAACAATACAAACCCCCAAAAACCTCTAGCATTACTGGTAATATGCCAGAGGGTAGCAACAACCATGAGATAAACATATTTGTTTGATCATCATTTTATTTAAGGGTAATCAGATTGGTTTTCTTTTACTGTTGTAACAAATTACAAAAATGTAGTGGCTTAATACACACCTACTTATTACTTCAGTTCTTTTTTTTTTGGGTGCCGGGGATCGGTATTCAGTTCTGAAGGACACAGGTCAGGCCAAGTCCCTCAGCAGAGGCTTCCAAGCTCACCCAAGCTGCTGGTCTAACTCAGTTCTTTGAAACTGTAAGCCCAGATCCCTGCTGTTGCCCTGGTGACTGTCAGTCAAAGGTCCCTCCAGCTCTGCTCCTAGCAGCTGCCTGCGTCCCTTCTCATGCTTTCCATGTTGTAGGAGAGTCCCTCAAATCTCTTCTACTACATCGGTCTGTCTTCTGCCTCCAGCTGGAGAAAGTCTTCTGCTTTTAAGGGCTCACAGGATATAATCTGCCTACCATAGTAACTACGCAATCTTTTGTATGAAAGTAAATATGGGTATATTATGGAATAAACACAAAATTCACTTAAAAAAAAAAAGAGAGTGATATAGTGCTTGCCCAGCACCCATAGGCCCTGGGTTTGATCCCCAGCAAACTCTCTCAAGCGCAAGAGTGAGAGCCTTCAATTAAGAAGACACTCTGGGCCATTCCCTAGGATCCCTCAGGGTGTGCACATCTACAGATATCATCATTAGAACATGTCTAGAACTGAGCTCCTGACGGCCCTCTCCAAACTACTTTTCTGTAGTTAATCTCAGTTAATGGTTACTCAATCCTTCAAGCTGCTGAGATCCAAAACCTTGGTGCCATCCTCCCTTCTCTTTCAGCTCATAACCTATCTGGAAGGCTTATTAGCTCTACCTTCAGGACTTAACCAGAATTCAACCTCTTCTCATCAGTTCAGCTGGAACCACTGTCTTATAACATCCAGATTTTTAAACAAATCAGCAGCTAAGCTAATCCTGTCAAAACACATGTATAAGGGTCCCCCCCTCCCCAGGTCCTGAAGCCATAGACTGCAGCAAACAGTAAGAGACTAACAATAACTAATAAAATAACACATTTGTAACAATATTCTGTAATAAAAGTTAATGTGAATACGGCCTCTTTCAAAATATTGTACTTTCATTTTCTCATACAAGGGAGCTCTTTATGGCTTCTCTTTGGCACATCTGAATAGCCAGCATCATTGCTCTTGCCCTTCAGGTCATTATTAGTGAGAGAGGGGCGACCTGAACACCAGCACTGCAAAATGCAGCAGCTGTCAAGCAGAGTGGCACATGCCTGTAATCCAGCACTTGAGAGGCTGAGGCAGGAGGATCGCCTGGAGTTTGAGGCCAGCCAATGATACATAGTGAGTTCAAGGCCAGCCTGAACTATAATAGTGAGACTTTGCCTCAAAAAACAAAATAAAACAACATCAAAAAAACAAAACCACAGCAGCTGATTTAATAATCAAAATGATAACCTACTCACTACACTTGGTAGTGAGCACACACAATACGGATGCCCTGGACAAATGGATGATTTACCTCCCGCGTGGTCAGGACAGTGAGATTTCATCACCATTACCCAGAACAGCACACTTAGAAGCAGGCATGGTGGCATGCCCCTGTAATCCCAGCACCCTGGCAGGCTGAGGCAGCAGGAGCACAAGTTCAAGCCCAGCCTGAGCAATTCAGTGACTTAGTGAGACCCTGTCTCAAAAATAAAAAGGGCAGGGGATGGAGCTCAACATGAAGGCCCTGGATTCAATCCCCAGGACCACTAACAAAACAAAATTTACATTTTTTATTCCTGGAACTTTCCATTAGATATTTTTGGACTGTGGTTGACTGGGGCAATTGAAACAGTGAAAAACAAACTGCAGATGAGGGGAACACTGCCATACACCATGACATTCCTCTGCTGGACACCCAGCAACTGCTCTCTTCGCACTCGGGACTTAGCACAGCTTGCAGGGCTCCGCTGGCTTGCAACCACCTTCCTGCTCTCATCCTGCAGTCCTCTTCACTCACTCTCACAGGCCAGCCACAGGCCTCGCTACTGCTCCACAAACAGACTGGACACAGTCCCACCTCAGGACCTTTGCACTTGATATTCTCACTGGAATGTTTTCCCCCCAGATGGCTTCCTGACTATCTTATTTCCTAATTTTCTCATTTCCTTCAGATTCTTATTCAAAAGCAGCTTCTGAAGCAAGGACTTCTCTGCCCACCATAACTAAACATTTTACTTCCCCCTCCTCTACTGCTCATCACCATCTAACAGCTTTTAATCCTTAAAGCCCATTTCCCGGCAACATTTTATTATGAAAAATTTGGAACATATAAACTGAAAGAATTATACAATTAAACAGCATATACCCACCACATACAATCTTCAGTTAGCTTCTATTTGCCTTTTCACTTATCTGTCCAACATTTGAGTCACCTTTTTTGATGGGTTTCAAAGTAAGTTGCACATCATCAATAATCTTTTTCCCTAAATACTTTAGCATGTATATCATTAACTAGTTACAGTAAGTCCCCAACTTATGAACAGCTGAGCTGCGAACTTTCACAGGTATACTGTATAAGACTTTGTCAGATGAACAAATCAGATTATTAATGTTCTCCTGCAATAAAACTTGTTCATAAACCCAGAACTTACTGTATGTTTCCAGTTCTTAAAAGGTAAAATTTACAGAGTGAAATGTACCACAGATACAATACTTGTGACAAATGAATACACCTGTATAATACAAGCCCCTACAAAGATATATAGAACATTATCATCACCCTAAAATGTTCTTTCAGTCTCTTCAGAGTCAATCTGCACATACCAACCCCAGGAAATCTAGATCTGACTTTTTTCATCATAGATTACTTTTGCCTGTTCTACAGTGTTCTACCAATGGAATGATACACCTCTTGTGTAAAGGCTATTTCTACCTAACAGGCTAGTTCACCCCATTCCAGAAAAACTGGCCAAATGTTAATAATTTTCACATCTGTTTTTCGTGTCCAGTGTCATAGGCCATGATTTTCTGTTTGTTCCTATGTATCAGTTGATTTTAAAAGTATTTTAAGAAGCAGTCTTAGCCAGGCATGGTGTTGCACACCTGTAATTCCAGCACTTGAGAGGCTGAAACAGGAGGATTGCTGCAAATTCAAGGTTAGTGTGGGCTACAGAGTGAGTTCAAGGCCAACCTGAACCACATAGTGAGACCTTGTCTCAAAAAACAAAAACACAACAAAACAGCAGTCTTGTAAATAAAATTAGGATACCTTCTAGCCTGCATTCTTTTAAGCCAAGGGTTAGCAAACAACTGTTGTCACACAGATTCAGCTCAAATCCATTTCTGTAAACTAGTCTTACTGTAACACAGCCACACTTACTCATTTAAGTACTGTATGTGGTTGATTTCAAGCTACGATGGCAGAGTTGAATGGTTATAACACAAGACAGTAGCCTGCAAAGCCTTTACATTTACTATCTGGTCTTTGCAGAAAAAGCCTGATGATCCCTGTTCTAGAAAGTGTTACACTGCCAGTAAAAATATTTATCAACCATCATACACGGGAAGAAATTCATCTTGGACGTATGGCTAAATTCTAACGTCACTCCTTGAAAAGCCAGGATTTGGTATCACTGTTTCCTTTTAAAAAGTCTCAAAGATTAAACTAATTCAAAATAGGGGTTCAGACTCAGGACTAAAGACCACACTGAGCTCTGAAAGGACCAAATATTTCACAGGGGAAGGGGGAAAATAGTGTAGAAGAGACATTTGTTTGCTGCTTCTCCATTTCCTACTTCTGCCTCCAGTATTTCCCTCTGCAAAACTGAAGGGTCTACAATGGTACCCAGCATACTGTTGGCACTGTAAACAAATACATTAAGGGCAAGATACTTCCTAAGAGAATTAATGTGGGTATTGAGTATACTAAGCACTCTAAGATAGCTTCCTGAAATGAGTCGAGGAAAATGATCAGAATATCAAATTTCTGATCAGAAAAAGGAAGCCGAAGAGTCCATCAAGAACCTGGGCAACTGAATATCAACCTGGGTTCAACTGAGGCACCAGCCTGTCCGACCCAGAGAAGCAACTTTGTGAGAACCAACGGAAAGGAGCCTGAGTTGCTGGAACTTAGTCCCTGTGGCATAAACTCCTGCTGCTCAGCACCTATGAATGGCTAAGGTGTTCTAGGCAGTGCTTAAAAATAAAAAAGCATCCTGAACTGTGAGGCAGTTTTCTTAATTAAACAGGTATGCGGTGCCCTTACCACATAGAAAGGAATACTTGGAACAGATTCTCACTGTACCTAGTTAGTTGTGTCAGGTTTTCACTCTTCAGTGTTTTCCTAGGTGAAAAGTACCATAATCTAATCCCAAAGGGATAATCATTGTTGACATTCTTCCAGACACTTTTTTTTGCGGGGGGTGCTGGGGATCGAACTCAGGACCTTGGGCTTGCTAGGCAAGTGCTTTACCACTTGAGCTAAATGCCCAACCCCTCTTTCAGACTTTCTGCAGGCATTATTTCTTTGTGGAATGGGCCATATTGCACTGACTTGCTTTTCTGACTTCTAGATATATTTCCTTGTTAATTATATAGATTTAGGTTTTTTTTTTTTCTTTGAGACAGGGTCTCGCTATGTAGTCCAGGCTAGCCTCAAATTTGTGGCAATCCTGCCTCTGCCTCCCAAGTGCTGGAATTACAGGTGTGTGCCACCATGCTTGGCGTAGTTTATCTTTTTAAGAATTGTAAATTAATTCACTACGCGGCTGCATCATAACTTGTCTAACAGTTGCAGGCATTTAGCTCTCTAATGATGGACATTTATTTTCCACAACAGCAACATTCTTATAATAAACACTCTTGCGTAAGTAAAAACAGATCACACACATGTACTTTTGTAGAGTAAATCTTTAAATGAGAAACTGGGGGTCAAAGAGAATGTTAATTCAAACATCTGGCAAAGCAAGAGGGGGTAAATACTATGGCTCCACAGAAAGGAGGAAAAGGGTGGAGGAAAGAAAAAGAATCAAGATGTGATATGTATATGAACCAATTCCCCATGAAGAATATATTTATTATAATTTGCAAACATATACCAATAAAAAAGGAAAAATAACGTAAGTCAGGTGCACAAATATCAAAAGGTGGAAACAGTGGTTCTCAACCTGTAGCAATTTTGCCCCAAAGGGATATTTGAAAATGGAGACATTTTTGGTTGTTTATCTGGGCAGGTGCTACAGTGTATAATGGGCAGAAACCAGGGGTGACACTAAATAACTTACAATGCATAGGACAGGAAGAATAAAAGGAAGAATTACATAAAAGGAAGACTTAGCCAGCCTAATTCACTCATCAGTGTGCAAGCTGAGAAACCTTAGTCTAGGAGTATATCATACTGGCCATAATAGCTTCCTTGAAAATGTAGAGGACAAGTATAATTTATCCTTTTGTATTGTTTGTGGTATCTTGGCGCAATGAATATGCACTCGTTTAAACACTTCCATGCACAACAAAGTTTGAGATAAAATCAATCTCCGTGGCTTCTAACATTGCTTATATGCCTTGGGGACAAATCCTGAAAGTTCCTTCAATGTCCTCTTCAGTGGGTTAATCTCAGACAGGTCCTTCAAATGTTCTTAATGGGAGACAGTTTCTTTTCTTTCTTTTTTTTGGTGGAGGTGGTGGTGCAGGGGATGAAATTCAGTATCTTGCGCTTTGCTAGGCAAGCACTCTACCACTTGAGCTAAATCCCCAACCCTGGGAGACAGTTTTTAGTCACTCATCAATCTGATTGTTATTGAAGAACAAAGTGCGTGAACATTAAACTCTAGTTTTATACTCTGACTGGTGTAGAGTGGAATTACAACCTTCCTCAATCTACATGCACCAGCTCACATTCGACTTACTAAAATACTCGGTTTTTCTACACTTGGTGCAATTATTTTTCATCTTCTCTATCGTGCCTTACTACTGCTTTTAAATCTTAATTCAACGAACTCAGAGGCCTAACTCTTAGTCCTCTAAGAGTATACCAACTTAATATCTAAAATACAATTTTTTTATTTTTTGGGGGGAAGGACTCGGTATGTAGTTCAGGATGGTCTTGAACTCGCTGTGATCCTCTAGCCTCAACCTCTTGAGAGCTGGGATTACAGCCATGTGCCACAATGCCTGGTCTAGAATACAATTAAATTACAATTTTGTGTTACATTTTAGTCCTGAGAGTCCACATTTTCTGAGTTAGACGTTGCCGATTACTTGAGTTTCATGACAATGCACTTAAAAAAACAATCACCCAACACAGAAAGCTACTTTAGTTTCTTATTAATGTCACTCACTTCAACAAACATCTAGTGAACACTTAGGCCACTGTACTGATCAATGAGATCGATAATACAAAGACATGAACTGCTTAGACTTCACGGTCTACAAAGCTTTTCCTGGGGTTACCTTGCAGAGAGATCTTTCGTCCTCACTACCTACGAAAAAACTGATTTCAATCTGTTGAACTACATATTATGCTGTGTTTTACAGTGAAAACTTGGATGTCACTGATTCCCATCCCCCCATTCTTTCCCCCTTTAGGAGTCAATCTAAGTGGTCAGTAAACGTTTTTAATGAAGAAATGCACCTTACTACCACGACATACAATAAAGCAAGCAAACACCTGTTAACCGGACTTTTACCACCATACATCACTAAAAAAAAAAAAGTAGCAATAACTCTGAAGCATATTCCAAACAAACTGAATTCACGAAGACAAAAAAAACACACAAGGTATGGTTAGATAACTCCTTACCCACGGATAATACATTATAGAAGAGAGAAAGATTCAAGGATGTACATTGAAGATGTAACGGTGAAGACGAAACTCAATTCCAAAATAGTGGTAACAGTAATTTTCCCTAAGAACACCAGGACACACTCCCACGTTGCTCCCACTTCACGGCGGAAGGATCTTGTACAGAAAAAGCTGGGGGCTCCCACGTGCGGCATACTCCAACACAACCCCGCGGGCCGCCCGTGCCGCGCCGCCCCGCCACGCCCCCGCACGGGCCCTGGCCTCCTCCGCCGCCCACCCGCAGGGAAGCGCCCCGAGGCCTCCCTCCGACCCCGAGAGGGCAGGCGCTCTGGAGAAAGGCAGGGAAGGGGAGACAGGTAGGCGGGGGACGAGCCTTTTCTGCGAAAAACCCATTCCTACAGGACCGCGGGTATCAATAACGGCGCGCGGTTTGCAGCCCGGCTCCCGAGGGTCTAGGATTGGGGTCCCGCGGCCCGTGGGCCCGCCCCCCCGCCCCTGCTTCAAGCCCTCACCGCCACGGCCCCACCCCTCGCCTCCGGCCGCGCTCCGCCCCGCCCGCCCCAAGCCGCCCCCCTAGCTGGCCGTGGCCTGAAGTATCGGTGCTCCGGAGGTAGCCCCGGAGCTGCTAGCCGCACCCAGAAGGCTGAGGAGCTGCGCTCCCATACCTGCACTTTCCTCCGCCCAGCCGTGTTCTGCCGGTGATGGGCCGCCATCTTGCATGTTGACACTGCTACGTCACTTCCGGAAGAGGCTCGGCCCGGGCGGATGTCCCGCCCTTTCCCCTTTGGCCCGCGCCGGGGCGGGGCTGGAGAGAAAGGTAGGTAGGTGCGGCTAATTGGTGCTGCCCGTGGCGTGGTACGGTAGATGCTCCTGTAAACAAGACCGTAGTGCTTGTACAAAGCTAATGGAGGTAGAGCCGCTCTTCAGGGCCGAGGGAGCAGTCCTAATCTGGCTGTGTGTGGGTGACGCTAAACCTGGGCTTGTGCTGCTTACCTAGCACCTCCCCCAAGTCTTCAGAAAGCCAGCATTGAAAGAATCAGTAATGCTTATACTCAGCTTTTGAGAGCTAGCTGAAACTCCTATAAAAAGTATTGCATCTTTCTTTATTGAGGATTCCCATTCTCGTTTCTGTTACCATTAGATACAGGTACTGTGATGAGTCAGTAAAACCTCTCCAAGTCCCAGTCAGTGTTTAATAATGTAATGAGCCATGGCGTTTGGAGTCCTCTCAATCAGCCTTCCACACCTGCAGTTATTCACATACAGTAGGTTCAAGTCTTAAGTCAGCCTTTGCGTTTAGGATTTCACATTTCCCTGAGATCCCCAGGTCTTAAGCGACATAATAAAGCTTTTCACACGAAATACTGAGCACGTGGTAGCTCTGTTTTCTTTGACGCTTAAAATTGTTTTAAAGCATTGCTGGACAATAAATTATGTATCACACATGAAAAAAGCTTAACATCCTAAAAAATCCTACATGCATATTAAATAGAAATGAAGTAAGTTCAAAAAGTAAGAATTCTAGAAGGCTTCTTCTAAATAACCATATTTTTACTTGTTAAATCTTGTTTGACAGTTGTGTCCTATCTGTAAAAGGAGAATGTATTACCTATTTCATATGGATCTTACGAAGTTAAATGAGCCATTGTTAACACCACCTGATGTCAGTAAGTAGGAAATAGTCTGTATATTTTAGCCATTATTTTTAATGATCACCTTGCCCCGGAAACATTGGCAAAGTGTAATTTCCTAGGATAGATTGTCTCAGACGTTTTAGGTAATGTAGGCTCTACCACATTTAAAAGCTTTCAAATCAGCTTAAAATTTCCTGTCATTCTTGCCTCTTGCTCTCATAGCCTGGAAGAGGCTATTAAGGCTTTTCCACAGATTGTCTTGGTGTTATATTTCTGGCCCCACGTTCAATCCATTTGCTGAACGAAATGAAGGTATCCTGATATGTCTGTACCACACTGTAGACGATGGGTGTCAACTTTTTGGTTTGCCTCGGCCACATGTAAAACATATAGGGTAGTTAATGTATATAAGTTACAAAACTTTCTTTTAAAATATTTTCTATTAAAATAATACAAGCCCCAGTTAAATAAGAAAACTTACATATCTGCTCAGTAACAGAAAAACTTGGCTTCCCAATGCACACACCTGAAGGTAAGTCAGCAATTCTACTTTTATCGGCAATCCTATGTTTTACTGGTCAAGTTGCACAAGCACATGTAACATCTGGTAAGTGTGAGTTTCTATTGACTATGTGTGATGGGGCACAGGAGGTGGAGTTAGCACTGGACTGCACACTCTCCTGCACAGTTCCATTGTGG
The DNA here is from genome assembly GCA_004026905.1 of Hystrix cristata. NCBI lineage: Eukaryota > Metazoa > Chordata > Mammalia > Rodentia > Hystricidae > Hystrix > Hystrix cristata. The sequence goes on from PVJO010004315.1 coordinate 102,929, forward strand.
CCTACACAGTCCCCTGCTGGAGCACTGCCCAACAGAGTCATGAACAATGTCTCCCAAAATGACATAATGACATTAAAGTTTTAGGATCTTGTGGGACTGTGTCTGGTCCAAGGCCTATAGGCTGTGGCTTGTACATGCCTGCTCTAGACTTATCTGGTTCACCAAAGGGAAAATGTAAATGTTTTTGTGTGTTTTTTCTTAAAAGAGGAATTAATATATTTTGAAGTTTTGTTTACAAACACAAAATCATGTAGCTCCTTGGTGTGGTGAACTTATTGTGGTCAACTTGCAAGGTACGCCCAGCTGAACTGAGTTGGTATGATTCTGGGTGTAGAGGATCCACCTGAGGATTGTTGCTGATGCAGCATAAAGCAGAATGGGAGCAGAAGATCGTTGGTGGGCTGTTTCCCAGGAGAAACTCTACTGCGGCTGGTCCTCCTGAAAGGAACTTGGCTGTTCTCATTGAGGAAGGAGCTTGCGGCCTTGCTGTCGTCAAGGATGGCTGCTGTTGCTTTGGGGGAGCTCTGGTCGTCATCTCTGCTGTGAGCATCTTATCCTGGTTCCAGTAAAGATTTCTTCAGCTTGCAGGCATGGACGTACATGGGACAGTGCTGTGGGCTCCCAGCTCTTGATTGGATCTTTTGGGTCTCCAGTGCATAGACAGACATTCGTCACTCTTCCTGCATTTGGCTTGTGGGTGAATATTGTAACTTATAAATGTCCTGTATTAAATCTGCTCTCTTACAACCATTGATCCTGGAAAAGTGACTGATACACTTGGTTTACAATCACCACTGTCTGCATGTCATTTTAAGACTTATTTATGTAACACAGAAGTGCCAAATAAACTGTTTAGTGCAAGCCTATCATAGATATCAATCAGATCCATGGAGAAATTGAGAAATTGTGTAATTTCCTTATAACTCCTTAATGATTTTCTGGTAAGAAATAATGTATTATGATACACAATAGACTTTCAAGATATCATTAAATAATTATGCAGAAGTAAAGGATGTATAATTAAATATAGAGACTCAGTGCTGAAGGTATTTATGCCAAAGGTTGTTATGCTGTTTTTTTAATCTCGTTAAAAAGATGTATTTTAAATAGCCTTTACATTTTCCTTTCCAAATGACAAGTCATAGTGCTGGATAACTTATAGTTCACTCATTTCTGAAAACATTGAGAATAGCCTCTTTCCCTACTCGTCGAGTGGCTGTTTGTCATCTCTTTTTCCCCCTTTTTCACCACTTTTAGATAGATTGTCCTCTAAGTAAATTGTCTTCTCTTAATTAAAAAAAAAATAGCCTTCAGGTTTCTTTTTTTTTGAGGGTCTCGCTATGTAGTTCAGGCTGGCCTTGAACTCACTATGTTGCCCAGGCTGGCCTTGAAGGCACAGTGATCCTCCTGCCTCAGTGTCCTGAGTACTAAGGTTATAGGCACGTGTTACCACACCCAGCAACCTTCAGTTCTTTTGTCTCTACCTTTTTTGCATGCTAGTGTTACAATCCAATCAGCCCATTTTCCATTCTACAAATGCTTCTGCCTTTCTCTAGCTTTCCCACTGGAGGGCAGTAGAGAACCATCCAGGCCAGCCCGGATTTTGAAATTCAGACCTTAAAATGCTTACTTAATACTTATTTCCCACTAATAAAAAGACATAATAAATCAGTCGAAAAAATAAAGTATCTTTTCAGGAAACGTATCTTCTCCCATAAATTCCATAACATCATGAAAATAAAGTGAAATTTATGCATTTATAAGTACAATTCGCCCTCTGTATCAGTAGGTTTCACATCTATGGATTCAACCAATCTCAGATCTTAAACATTTGAAAAAATAATTGCACCTGATCAGAACATGTACAGTTTTCTTTCTTGTCATTATTTCCTAAACCATAAAGTATAACAGCTACATAGTATTATCACTGACAGCTAAATTAGGTAAAAATATTATAGATAGTCAGACAGGGCTGGGACCTCAGTGGAGTCAATACACAATACACTACAACTATGGCTAGGGGCACATCCATTGAAGGTCAGGCCTCAAAGATGGAATGACCAGAGCTATACCCCTGCCCGAGGGTTAAAAAATGAAGACTACACTCAGATCTGATAAAGTCTAGATAGACATCCAGATCTCCTCTGATCGTGGAATGTCTTTGTTCTTTCCATGACCATTTGCTACACGACCTGCTTCCCCATTGGTTCAATATTTACCCAGACAGCTCCACTTATAATATTATTGATTGATCATAATTTTGACCCATGTTGTACCCACCTTGTGATTTTGCTCTATAAAACTTCCCCTGAAAAGTGGGCTCATTGGCAACCCACTTGGGTACCCTCCTGTATCTCAGGAGCTAGCTTTCTCTCTATCAGTAAATTCTACTCTTAACCTCCTTCGTTCCTTAGAATTTATTCTTTGATTTTGGGGAACACGAACTCGGCGTAACTGACATCTAGCAGGTTGAGAGTTACATTTTTTCTCCTATATCAGAATTTATATTTTGTTATGCATGATGAGTAATATAGAGATGATTTAAAGTATATGGTATATGAGAGGCTATGCATAGGTTTTATGCAAATACTATGCCATTTTATACAAGAGACTTGAGCATCTAAGAATTTTGGTATCCAAAGAAGTCCTGGAAACAGTCCCTCAAGAATCCCAAGGGATGAATGACTCTGTTTACTAAATGGGACAAATAAAAACAGTATAAAAACTTTGTCACAGAGGAACCCTTTTGTGGTGGGATTTTTGTACGAGAGCTAAATTGGCTGAGGCTTCCTAAAATACTAGCTCAAAAAAGTGTAGTGGATGTGAATTTTACTCCACAAACTCTGATGTGTTAAATGAGGCATCTTATTAAAAGTTAAATGTATTTTTATCTCTCAGATAACTAAAACGTCGGAAAATTCATCAATAAATTGTTGATACTCCCTTACCCACCCTAGTTTGCCATAAGTTCACTCATACAATCCAGGATCAAGTATTGGGAGGTACTGACAATCCTTAGGCCACAGTAGTCACGATTGAGGTGCCCAGTGCCCCAGAAATATGATCCCTTGGAAATGACAGGTCACTGGCCTTTTCTTCCATTAGTAGTAGGATTTATAGAGCTGGGAATCCCAGTGACTAGGGCCCTTCCTCCTTAAATGTGCTGACCATCATTGACCATATTCTGCCACCACCCTGGATGTTTTCAGTGGTATTCACAAGTCTTCACTCGTTGTAGAATCTCTCTTGCTTTCACTGACTCCTCCTCTGGCCACTAAAGAGAATTGAGTTGTACCCGGCCTCCCCACCCCATCCAGATTTCTAGCTCCAGTGAGCTTGAACTTCATTGAAAGATGAGACATAGTGTTTAAGGAGCTTCTGCTTTATGCCTAGCAATATAAACTACTCCTGTGACCAACAAGCACTGTGAGCCAGCAAGCTGTAACAGGATGAAGGAGTAAGGAAAATAACAGCAAAAATGAAATATATTCTAATGTCTCAACAAATTAGCCTGCCTGGGAATCTGAAAGGGAAGACAATTCTTCTCCTAGTAATATCACTAAAGAAACCACAGGCATTCTTTGTGCCTCCTTAAGCACCTTCAAAGTGCATTCAAAATTAGGTTGTGAGTCTGGAAATCCTTCTTTTCATAATTTGTTGTACATGAATGCCTGCAAAAGCCTTTGAATGGTAAATGCTGTGGGAGGGGCAGTTTCCATGGTGACTGTCCAATGCACCCTTTTTCTTGCACTTCAGTGAGATCCTCATTGGTGAGCTGTTGTAAATGACAAGGTAAGGACGCAGTCACATCTGGAAGGCAGGAGACATGAGATGTGGTGCTACATGCAGCTGAATTCTGAACCCACCGATTTGTACTATGCTCGCCTTGAACATCCTCCTTATGGTGCCCCTGCCCATTATGGGGAAAAAAATTTGCAACACAATTATTAAGGACCAAGAGCCACATTCCTTAATAATACAAAGAGTTCTTACAAGCTGATATGAAATATACCAAAAGCAGAAAAAAATGAGCAAGAGGACATGCGTGGGAATCTCTGAGAAAAAGAAATGGCTTAAAATGTATGAAAATGTTTGTGATCTCAATTATTAGGAAGAAAAAAATGCTTTTAAACGGGTACCCTTTTTCACCTACAGATTGGAAAAGAGTCCAAAGTTTAATAAAGTGCTATGTTCAGATATGTGGAAAAGCTACCATTTTATACATGGGGTGGGTGGGGAATCAATATAATCTCTTTGGAGAGGGAGGTAGCGGTTACTTTTCTTGAAATTCATCCTGTAGGTATTCTTCCACGTGTCTTAGAACAGAGGAAAAGAATATTTATTGAAGCATCGTTGAAGCAAATGACTAGGATGGACTAAAGTACTGCAGTTAGTAATAAATCCACAGAGATGCAACCAGACACTGAGTAAGTAGTTGAAGGAGTGGTGTGAAATGAACTGTTTCCTGTCTCAGTTTGACTTAAGGTGGAAATATGATTACTAAGCAATTCCAAATAAGCGTAAGATCCATGTACAGACTAGCAAAGGAAATATTCCTAAAAGCTGGTTCCAAGGCATTTAGCAGGCTCAAGGATACTAAAAAAATGTCAGAATCTGAGAAGAAAGATGAAAAGATTTCTTTGGACACAATCTGTGCTGTGAATCCCATCTCTTCTTCCCCAAGGGAATATGTTCTCTGATCCCAAATATAATGAGGTAGGCCCTTAGTGAGACCATCCTGAGAGCTCAGTAAGTGAAGAGTTGAGTGGATCTCAGATCTGCAGGGCAAGAAATGGGCCACCTGCAATAATTACTTTGGTGGTGGAAATTCAAGCGTGCTGGGAACAGATTGTACTCCTAGAGCTTCCTTTCCATCTCTTTCTCTCTCTTTCTTCTCTCTCTCTCTCCCTTCCGTCCTCCCTCCCTCTCTCTTTCCAGTAAAGGTTTGCTGAGGCTTTTCTGAAGACCAGATGTATATGAAACACATAGGTGAAAGTCTCTCTTGAGAAGACTACCTGGGAAAGAGAAGGGTCCCTACTTACCAAAGACTGTGCGATGAAGTACATCATCATGACCCAGAGCCGAGGGGTGTAACTGGGCCAGGGAGCAGAATGTGTCATCCTCTTTGGGACAGTTGGCAGTGGGAGAGATTTACAGAGGCGCAGCTCCAGGAAGAACCCAAGAAAGCCCTAGAAGATAAACTGCCAGGTTCAGTTGTCCATTAGTTTAGGAGCGTGCAAAGCCAGCAGCCAAGGAAGAACCGTCCAATCTTCTCCAACCCTTCTTCAGCCTTTGTAGGGTCTGAAGCAGCAGCAATGAGTGCGGAGAAACAGCAGCTCCAATTGGGCTTATGAGGTTTTTTTTTTAATGAGATTTTTGAAAAAATGAGTTGTTTTAGGAATTCAGGGGAGAGGTAATTTTAAGGAACTAAATTTTCAGAAGCCCCCAAGTTTCCCCCCAAACGTATTTGCCTAGGAAACTGGCCTGTAGTGGAGTGGCAATGCTGGTTTTCCTTTCCCCGCATCCTTCAGATTTCAACTTTTTTCCAGTTTATTTAAGGCATGTATTCTGAATCTTACTAAGGTGCACTATCCCCGGGTGACATGCAGGGCTTTTTGAAAACATGTCAACTTTGAGAAAATGAATGGTGCCAAAGACCAAGTAACAATTAGTTAGCAAACCTGATGATTTACAAAAATTGGAGGAGGATCTGACTCACCAGAAGGGGCCTTTTTTGGTTGTTGCAAGCATAGGCTAGGGAGTAGGTTTCACTGAGGAAAGAACTTCTAGGCCAAGGTAAGCAGGACATAGTCAGTGTTTCCTATTGTTCCCATCTTCCCCTGGAGAGGTGTTGTTAGCTTCTGCCAAAGGTTCTGTTCTAGTAGAATGACCCATCCCCAAGGATGGCCTTCATGGGAGGGGGTAGTATTAGGCAATCTGGACTTGGGGTGCCAATTGTTTCAGGACTTGTCAGGAAAGTGGGCTGTCTTAACACTGTGGACGGTGGTGGATCTGGGTTGTCAAAGTTTCTGTTGACCTACCTGTCATCAGGATTTTCTAAGCCCTTGAGCTCCAGACCTTGGGCTCTGTCCTTGGCCTGCTTATTCTGGTGTTTCATTTTGTTTCAGCAAAAATCCTACTGAGTCATTTAACCAGTATCCACTGTCCTTGGTAAACCACTATCCTGGGTATTTTATCACCCTGGAAGTCTTTGGAAGAATCTTTCTGGGTCAGTTTAGAATTCCCCTTAGTCCTGATGTTTCCTTTTAGTAATTTTCTTTCCACTGACCAACACACAGTTCCTTGGCCATAAATCACCACTTGTTCTTGTTGTATTCAAAAGGGAACTAAAATTTATCTTTCAGCAGATCTTATGGTCGGGGAGTTCTTGCTATTGTAATAGCCCTTCTCTCACTATTGCAACAGTCCCTCCTCATACCTTTACAATACTTCTTTCAAATAAAGTATTTCCTTACTAAATCTGGATTTGTGTTTTAATTCATAGTTCCCAGAAATTTTGATGTATTTGTCTCCCATTAATTATATGAAATGAGATTTAAGAACCACTGCTTAGAGGATGTGAGCAATACAATTCCTAGGGTAATCTAATACATATACATCTGTGTTCCTGTTTCTCCAGAAAGCAGATTCTGAGGCAAGGTCTTGATGTAAAGTATGATGTTTATGTAGTAGATAATGTCAGGAAACACAAGAGGAGAAACAGGAACAGTGAGCTGAAAAGAGGGAAAAGCCCATCCAGGATGCATAGAGTGGGTTCCTCCTGTGGGTGACTGAAGCTCAGTCCCTCCAGGGCTTCTCTGAGGAACATGTAGAATGCACCTTAGTTTTGAACTTTCAAGAGACCACAAAGCTGTGGTATGTGTCCTGTCTCTTACTGGTGGAGAATTGTCTCTGAGGGTTTTTAGGTCCCAAACACTACCGAATTGTCCTCAGAGCACCTTCAGGGAGAGAATCAGTGCTTGAAGGGAACTATCAGTAAGCAAATTCAGATGGGGCTACATAGGGACATGGAGTTGGGAGTCAATAGTGTCAGTTGACTTTCCATCACTGTAATAAAATACCAGAGGAAATAAAAGGAGGATTGATAAGGATTTATATTGGCTAATGGTTTCAGAGGTTTCAGTCCATGGTCACTTGCCCCACTGCTTTTGGGCTTCTTGTGATGAGGCAGAACATCATGGCAGAGAGTGTATGATGGAATAGGCCGCTCACTTCATGGCAGCCAGGAAGCAAAAAGAGAAAGGAAGAAAGGGCTCTAGCTTCAATAATCCCTTTAAAGGCACACTCCCAGAGACCTAACTTCCTTCCATTAGGTCCCACCTCCCAGTACAGTACCACCACAGGCTGGGACCAATCCTTTACCATATGAACCTTTGGGAGACATTTAAGATCCAAACCATAGCAAACAACATCTCATGCAACACTGAACTTTGTACTGAGAACATCCATTTATTCTTTCAATTGGCAACTGAATATTAAAAATTGACCCCAAAGAATTCTATTAATCCCACCAAATTAGAAATTGTAACTACAAGTTGGCATGGTGGTACACACTTATAATTCTAGCACTGTGGGAGGCTAAGGTGGGAAGATAATAAATTCAGCCCTAGCCTGGGCAACTTAGCCCTACATAGCAAGGGCGTGTCTTAAAAAAAAAAAAAAAGGCTGGGGATGTAGCTCAGTTAAAAGGCCCTGAGTTAAATTCCCCAGTACTGCAAAAAGGGAAAACAAAACTAAAACCCCAAAACAAACAAAACCATGAACTTGTAATTAAGGTTGTTGAATTTTTTTTTTTTTTTTTGTGGTGCCGGGGATCGGATCGAACTCAGGCCCTTGTGCTTGCAAGGCAAGCACTCTAATCACTGAGCTAAATCCCCAGCCCCTAAAGGTCAAGGACTTTTTTTTGTTTGTTTTTTTGGGGGGATGCTGAGGATCGAACTTAGGGCCTTGCACATGCTGAGCAAGTGCTGTACCACTTAAGCTAAATCCCCAACCCCCTAAGGTTGTTGAATGTTTACAGTGTTCCGAAGGCTTTAATTATACTGTATTATCTTTATTTAATCTCAGGGCAGCCATCTGAGATAAATACTATTACCACAATTTTACAAATGAAAAAATTGAACCTTAGGTTAAATACCCGGTCCAAGGTCATAAGCCAGAAAAAAGACAGAGCAGGGATTTAAACCCTAGCCTTCCGAATCAGGCATGTAAACTATTTA